>ARYC01017213.1:0-71208 GCA_000711775.1 Oxytricha trifallax
TGTTAAAGCCGAAGATGTTTAAAATTGTAAGCTCATAAAAAAGAAGAAATTTCCAGTTTCGATGACTTGATTAAAGATTAAGAAGTTGACAATCCAGATCCAGAATATATAAATATATCTTTGGAAGATGATTTAGACGAAGATATTGGAGATGGTAACTATATCTCTAATTAGGATGATTATATTCGAAGTATGCAGTTTAAAAAACTCTTGACCAACAGTGATATTTTCAGTAAGAAGTAAATAAAGACCAAAAGTCCTAATTGATTTTGAGTTAGATGAAAAATAATAACAATTCAAATATCAACCCTCTTTTCTCGTAAGAAGATGATAAAGATCATCTTGAAGAACTGGAGAACAACTTAGACCTCAATACGTTCAATTAAACTGTGAGAGGCATTTCAGATTACCAATATTCGCAGTAGCGATTACCAAATCAAGAAGGACAGATGATTTAATTATACCAAGAAACTCAAATGTCAGATTACCAAAGTAAAATTGAAACTTTATAAACTAAGCCACGCACTTGGGAAGAATAATAGATTTTAATAAAAGACTTATTACACAGCTTATTAGAAATTTTCAAGACAAGCCCTTACTGTAATTACTGGTTTTACTAAGCCACTTATAAAAACACCGTTAAGATTCTTTAATGAGTTGAAAGTTTTTACTTCTAACATAGAAGAACTGAAGGAACAAAGAGAAATCATGCAAGAAAATCGGAAAAGCAAATCGAAAATTTCAAGATAAGTGAGCAATCAGAGCAAAGAAAAATTATCATATGAACAGCTGCGACTGAAGAAAACTTAAGATGATAACTCCAAATAAATACCACGAAATTAAAGAAAATAAAGAGCTAATTGAATAACAAAAGCAACCACAGAAACCATCAAAGCCCACAGCCATTACCAAGGATTTCAAACACGGTTCTGAGACTAAAAATTATGGAAGAGTGGAAGATAATAAGGAGAAGAAGTCACTCTCACGCTTATACGTATCGCCACTATTGAATGAGAATAGTGAGGAAGATACAATACTCCATCGCTTTCACATAATTGATTTCCCTCTTCCAAGTTTCACAGATAGCGAAATAGTTCATATTAAGAGCACTCTTGGCTATGCTGTCAAACTCTATAAATACATTGAAAACGACTGCGACTCATATAAAAAAGCTATGTTCACAGGATCACCTTTTTTTCAATGCAATAGACATCGCCTTATGCATACCTCCTTTAGGTATCAAGTTTCTCCAGGATCAAATAAAACCAAATTCTTTCAGAATAGAAATTACAAGCAGGCCTTCAACACAGATTATTATTTCAAGCCAGAAATCTGCAATTAACCCGAAAACTACTCATACGCACGAACTTCTCGGGCTGCTTAATATACTATGTGATGGTCCAGTCTACAATGATTTGAGAGCCACCTTTATGATGCTGGCTGCATTTTATTCTTCTGAGCCTGAATAAATAACAAGTGACCACTTTCTGAACCCTTTTAATTTCCCTTTAAGATAAGTGCTCCATGCTCTGGTCTTCAATTATAAGTTGCAGCCTTTTAAAGTCACAATATTCCATGAGGTAGATTATACAACAAACAACTTGTCAGCCTTTCCATCGATATTTGAACTTAACCATAAGAATCTAGACACTCTAAGTGAACGCGTCTATGGAGAGGGCTCTGTGGTTATCGAGGTTGTTTATTTTAATGATAATAATCCAATCCCTCGGTCTGAGTTTGTGGTGTTAAGGGAGGACGAAGACTACCTTTTTGTTGCCATGTCAATGAAGAGAGGATCATTAAAATACCCTAACTTTTCACCAATCAAAAAGGCAAAGAACAGGAATATGTTATTAACTTGATCGATGAAATCCTAAATGATGAGGCTTTTTAAATTGGGCTTAACATGCCAGTTTAGCTGAGGTTTTATTCGGTAACTTTATAAGACACACCTCCTCCCACCACTATGCTTGGAACACCTGCGAGCTACTAATACAGACTTAGAAACTGTTGGGTCAAGTTTTTTAATTGGTAAGTTTTGTTATATTTAACTTTTGTAGCTACAATGTCACGGAGCTGGAATATTGCGTTGCAGATATTTCCAAAGAGGAAAAGTATATGTTCATGCTTGTCGATAAGATAGTCTCTAAAGTCTAGAAAAAATTTAAATTGCACAATAAGGAGCAATACCCTTACTGTAACATATTAGTCTAAACTAAGCCAACTTAAAATGCTCTTAGGAGGATCAAACAAAAGATTGTCAATTTCGGTAAGCTTAATTATTTTCAACCATAAAGGTAAAAATGAAAAGTTAGAGGAATATGTGAAACATATGGATCGAAAACACAATGAATTCAACATTTATATCTGTTTAGACACTATCTTATAAGCTAGCCAACTTTATAAGGACGTGAAAAAGGTTTTCAAAGGGAAGTTATCCCATGAGTATAAGAAGTTTACTGAACTTATTGATGAAATCACTAATTCAGCATAGCTAGTAATTACTAAGAATGTTCCTGGCATGCCCGTTATACTAAAGCACTTGTAATTATTATACTTTCCTAACAATATTATTACATACAGATAAACCGAAACTAGAAAAAATACGAAATAATCAGTAAAACGTCTAAGAAATTGAGTTAAACTATGAGATCCCTTATGACTTAAGATAATATAATGAACATTTTATTGTGCTCTAAGCAAAGGCACTACATCAGTAGACCCTCTTCTTTATTGGATATCAAGAGATTCGATTAATAAACAACGAAATAAAATAGAATGATCCATTCATTCCATAAAGTCACGATCTCCCCAGAAATTCTAAACTTAGACCTCCATTCCATGAATACCAGTATTTGCGTATTTTCTTGAAGGCCCAGAAATTCAGTGCATCAACCTTAAAAACTTGGAAAACATTGAAGTAAGTTGATGTTTGTCTCTTCATAAATTTTATAGTCAACCCAGGCCATTTGGAGATATAAGCGTGATTAAATAAGAATAAAAGCCGTTCAGTTCCTATTCCTTAAAAAAGCTGTATAAAAGCCCACAACACATTTACTCTGTTTAAACGCCTTTATAATTCCATTCAATGTCAAAGAAACTTGATGCCGAGTAACGGGAGTAGAAGAGGATAGCCTATGAATAATATACAAATAGTGAACTTCAGACTCCAGAAGGCTTTAAAGTTATTAGAACAAAGTCAATGGAATGAATAAGATGATGAATCAAAAGAGCTTTTGAGGAAAAGATACAAAAAGTAGGAATCTAAACAGCCCATCTAAAGTATAGCTAAAAGCAATCTATCTTCGTAACTTGACCCCACTAACCAAGATGCCCAGTCCACTTAAACTGCAAATGCTAACAAATGTAACCCATAGTAAGCAAGATAATTCAAGGTTTCCGCTTAGAGCTAACAGTAGTAGATTCCTGTTTCATCTCAACAACCGAGTCCACGACAGAATCTACAGAACTCTTAATCTAAGAATAAAAGCGTTTCTCAAAGCCCAAATTAAAGCGGTTTCAATTCTGATAAATCAAACTAACTTGTAAACAAGAATAAAAAAAAATCTGTAAAAGTAATTCAACTCTTCAAGCACACAGAAAAAGAAAAAGAAACTTTAAGAAGAAGTATAAATTAACTAAGCTGAAAGCCATAGAAGTGGTAGTAGTTTGTAAGGAACACAAAGGGAAGGGTCTGGTAATAAGGCTAAAGATTCCAATTTCGATTAAAATTTTAATGATGAGGAAAATTTAATGAATAGTAGATTCAATAAGAAATTAAAATAATCATCTTGCTTAGGAAAACAAGAAAGGAATAATGACAATAATCAAAGCGATGAAGATTTGAGTCAAGAAGACTAAGGAGGAGTTGTAGATGAAGAGAGTAAATCTAAATCCGATAATGTAGACAACAGAGAAGGTGATGATGGAGAGGAGGTGTAATAGACATAATAAGTGACCCCTAAATAAAACGACCCAAAACCTTTTCAGCCAATGGATAACTAGAACAGTCCTCAAAAGAAGATATCAAGGACAATGAGAAAAGATTATCAACTAAGAAAAAGAATAAGTGATAACAAATGGAATCGCAACAGACTCCATATTTTACATCAAACTTTAAACTATAGTAAAAGGATCAGAGCTAACATCATGCTGGCTGGAAATCTAAAGGCAGGGCATAGAGATGCAAAACCCAAATAATTAATTTTGCAGACACTACAAACAAATCCGAAAAATTAAAATTAATAAGTCTGCTCTGATTCGGTAAAAGTGTAGAAAGATTAGAAACCACAAGCAAAATCTTTCCAATCAAAGTAGGAAGTCAAAAGAGACTTGATTGAGGAGTAATTCATTTTCAATAAGGAATTTTTTGAAAAATCCAAAGCCAATTATGGTGATGAAAGTAGCGAAAATGAGTACTTTAATCAATAAGATCCTGGATTATTCCCTACCTCTTCTACAACAATCAACTCAGGCACTACGTCAACCTAGAAAAACGTGGGCCAGCATGGTACAGTGGGCTCTGGTAAGAATAGTTAGGGAATTCTGAAACCCTAAAATTAGTGAGTACACTTTTCGATCTACTTGTTATTACTGATTTTATTTTAGAAGAAATTTGTCCTGAGAAGTGATGAAAGACAAATTATTTATCAAAATATTATTAAATTTAAAATAGAAGTGTTTGTTAATAAATTGATTTAAAATATTTTAACTTATCTAATATTTTCTATAATAAATTCTCTTTTATATAGATTCATTAATTATTATTATTCTCTTTTTTTATTCTTAAACGAATTTTCGTTATTGTGTTATAATAAAATTTATAGTATCCATATTACCTATTCAAGATTAAATATAATTTATATAAATTACAATTTAAATTTATTTAATTTACAAATAACTTTCTATAAATATAATACATGGTCCAAAAGTAAATTACCTCAAAATGGTAAAATTGATGTAAAGTATGAGATAATACGAGATATATTAAGATTGCTCAATTTGATTTAAAACATTCGAATCCTTATTAAATAAAAATTACTTATAAATTTATATTTTTAAATCAATTTTATACAAACAGAAATATGAAAATTAGAACGAGAAGCATTTAATGTAAATCATAATATATTTTTTTATTAAATAATTTTTGTAAAATAAATTAAATATTTACCTTTATTTATTAATAATTAAATTGAATGCCTAAATTCATATATATCTATTATTTGAAATTAATATTGGATAATTAATTTCTCAAATATTAGGTCAAGGTAATAATTAAAAAATTTATACATTAATTTGAATATTTAAATTATACATGACAATTTACTTGATTTTTTAATTAATTAATTAATAATATTTTTATAATAAATAATCTCAATAAATCTAGATGATGCTTAATCTTGCTTAAGATCTAATTAATTTTCTTAAATATTACTCCGAAGTTTCAATTATTTTAGTAATAATTCTATATGTATCTTGGAATACAAGATAGAATAAAATAAAAGAATAAAACCTTCTAGAAATTAGGTATAATCTTTATTAATCAAATAAAATTTCTTTTAATCTTTAATGTTTCTATTTTGAATAAATAGACAAAATTATGATAAGTTTCCTTCAAAAATTTATATATAATAATGAAAAAGATTTTTGAATTAGATAATTAGCAATTACTTCATTTGATTGTTAAGCCTTCAAGTATACTTGTAAAATGTTTAATGACATAGAAAATTAAATTCATACTTATCAAGAAAAATTTAACTAAATAAAAAATCTCCAAACAAACGCGAATCAATAAAAATTATAAGATCTCTTATAGAAAACTTAAAATTTATTTTATGAATTATCTGAATAATTCTAAAATAAAAATTTGATTCATTACTTTGAATTAGCCGAAGAAAACATACTAAATACTATATATCCTGAGAAATGAAGTAAATGCTTAATTAATAATTTAATAATTCAAATTTATGTAAAACCTTATCTTTATTTATTATTACAAAATAATTAAAATTTAAATAAAAATATTTATAAATTGTCGGATATAAATTTATCCAAACAATAATAAACCATTTATATAAATAAAAGCATTTATATTAATATAACTTTTTATAATTAAAAGAAAAATGAAATTTATTAAATTTAATAATATTTGCTCAAATAAAATTTAGCTAAAATATATTAAATTTTAAGAAATATCTCAGTATCTAAAAGATGAAATATATAATTAATGAATTATAAGTAATAAGTCACTTCAATAGAAATAATACTTAATAGATTTACTTGTATATAAATAACCTAATTTTTATTTTTGTTAGAAAATATGTTAATAATTTGAAAATTCTCGAATTATATGCAATTACCTTAATAAATTTATAAAATTAAATTAAATACATATAAAAATGTATTCAAATAAATTTTTAAATACTTAATTTTTCAAATTTAATATAAAATTATTTAAATTAACAATCTCAAACAATTTTATAATAATAATAATAATAATAATAATACATTTACTTTAATTTATAAATGAATTCAAGCTTTATCAAATAATTCGAATCATTAGATATATCTCAAGTCGAAAGATTGGGCAAACAATAAACTTTCTAAATTATTATAGATAGACTGTCAAACTCTATTCAAACTATAAATTAAATTTTGGAATCAATCAATTAATCCTATTTACTTTATAATCAAAATGAAAAACTTTTTAAGAACATTTGTTATCCATTTTTTCACAATATGAAAAAGCGATATGTAAAATAAGAATTCTGTAGATATATAAATTAGATTCTATAATAAGATAAATTTAGGAAACTTTATAGAGATTTAATGGAGGATAAGGATAATATTATAAATTATAAGAAAAGAGTAACTTAAGTTTACAAATCATTTGAATCTAATTAAGTTTTAGCTTAGAAGTATTTAGATCAATTTAATTATGAAACTCAAGAAATCTAAAAGAAAATTATAAAATAGAAATAAAATTACTATTAAGAACTATGATTTGATTAAAAATTAAACAATTGAGTAATTTTAATTAAATGGGTTAATTTTTAAATCTTTGGTAATACACTAATGCATCACTCATTTCTGCAAGCCTACTACTAATAAAAATTGAATAATACATAAGCAAGAAATGTACTAGAAGATTACCTTATGCTATAAAGTAATTAATATACGCTTAAATGAATTATATTTTTATTTCTTATTATGCTATTACTATCATTATTATTACTCTTAAGAAATAGAAATTGAAATAGAGAATTTAATAATGGAAAGGATAATACCTGAAAAATGAAAGTCACTTTATTTCAAAATATTAGCAATAAACATACTTTTAATTAACTTCATTTTATTATAATATAATTTAAATACATTAAATCATTCTAGCTTTTTAAATGTAAGTTGTTTATGCCCATTGAAGAATGAGCTTTTATTTGAATTAACCTAATTCAATGAATTTAATTTTTACTATTTTAAATTTAAAAATACTAAAATTAAAATTTTTTTTCATATATAAGAATGCATGATTTTTATTTAAATTATAATATTAATTTTTTTTTTTTATATAATGGATAGCTATGCCAACTTATTCGAAAGTTAATTTGTCGATTAAAATTTGAATCAATAGTAAATATATGAAATCATAGTTGAGTACCTCGAGGAGTGTATTTATATATTGAGTGATGAAATCTCTGCTGAGATTGATTCAGATGATTATAGTGAAATTTCTATACCAAATGAAGAAATATTAAACATGTTTTGTCACAATAATAAATTTACTATGAAAAATAACAGAAAATTTATTTTAAAATCATTATATAACGCATTTTAATAAAGAGAGTTCAGTTAATTCTCAATAGAAATAACAAAAGGATCTAGAAATATATATAAAAATTTATAAGATTTGAAATATTTTTACAAAAAGTATTATTATTAGAATAAAAAAGAAAGGAAAAAATTACAGCGAATATATAATAAATTTATTATTTTATACTAATTATATTTCAAATTTTTATGTATAATTTTACGTTTTTATGAATCTTAGTGAAGTATTAGTATTATAATTATTTTTGTTTTACCTTTAAATTTTAATTATTTGTTCTAGAGTACCTACGAAAAGTTTAATTTTATTAGTTTTTAATGTTTATAAATTATAATTGAAAGTTTCACGCAATCAAATATAATTTAATAATAAAATGACAAACAATAATTATAATAATATCTTAATAAGTATAAATTTGAAACTATTTAGTCTCTCAAATATGTAGAAAATCTTTAAAATAAGTTTAATATTAAAATTGATAAAATTATTGAAGAATTAATAATATATAGAGTATTACCAGAAAAATGAAAGTTTAAATTCCAATGTATAAATTGATCTCAAAATATAAGTATACTTTGAAAATAATTTAAGCTCGAAATTTATAATATAATTAATTTTTTAATTTTAGTATTCTATTTTAATCAATGTAACTTTTAGGATTCACTATAATATAGCGAAATTGAGAAATTTAGTATTTCAAATTAAAAATCTAATAAAAATAAAAATCACTTTTATTTATATTAGGAAATGATTTAATTTAATTTTGAACTCTTTAAAGAAATTTAAAATAGAGTTTTTATTTTCACATTCAAATTTAATGATACCCTAAACTAAATGATCTAATAAAGTTTTTATCATTTGGAAATAACAGTCATTAAAGTTAAAAATAAGTTAATATTATAAATAGAGTAGATTATAAATATAAAGAGAAAGAGAAAATTTTTTAAAAAATTATTCTTCCTTTCAATTTATATTAAGGAAGTTACAGTATTTTTGCTTAAAATAAAATTTGCTTGAATGATTATGAAAATTATAAAGTATTTTAAATTTGGGAGCGACCTAGATTGTAAAATATCTTTAATTTTTATTAAAAATATTAAAAACAATTATTATATTATTAGCATGTAGACTTATTAAATATATAAAAATAATGTTCCAAAACACAATTGTTGAATATTTAAACTCATAATTTTAGTATAAATGATTTTTAAAAAATTTAAAATTAATTAATTATAAAATGGAAATGAACTTAAACTATTAATAAGAAACCTAAACACCATATCAACTTGATTTTATGACTAAATAATAGACATACAAAAACATAGAGGAACAACTGTAACAATGTTTAGAAATTTTAACTGAAATAAGATTTTAACTAGAAATGATTCAACGAAACATAATTCCTATAAAAAATGAGCCAATTTTAAACATGATTTGCCAAAAATATTCAAGATATTTCAATTTTTAACAGGAAAAAAGACTAATTTATCGTTAAATAAATGCTGTCTTTAAATATCAAGACTATTACAATTTTCTCCATGAATTATATAGTAAACATATAAGGCCACTTTAATTGAAACTGAAACGAAAATATGACTTGGAATTCCAAAACGATCGCAAGATAATATGCAAAAAACTAAATTGCTACAAATACGAAGCTGATTTATATTTAAAGGCGAGTTAAGATATTAGAATTGCTGTATAATCTAAAGTTGAAGAGATAATTGAGAGTTTTATAATTAAAAGAATTATGCCTGAGAAGTGATAATAACTAACATAATTCATTTTACTTAAGATTTAGATATTCATATTTTTCATATTTTATCATAAATTATTTTAAAATTATTTTTCATTATTACTAGTATTTTTACTTCCAAATTTGGACCTTGGAGCAACTCATTTAGTGGGTGGTGATAGAGTTGAAGACATAGCTTTGAAAAAGCCTCGTTTTCATTTCTTAGGTGGCGACAGTAAACAAGAGAATATTGTGAAGTTATGTTATTGTTAACGATTGTCCTATGAAAATTACTTAAGAATTTAAATTCTAACTCCAACTAATGTTTATCTTATCCACTTGATCTCAAATGGTACCTTAAATTTTACATAATGCTTCAGATTCCCAGGTCAATTGAGCTCCGACCTAAAAATATAAAACTGGAATTACATTTACTAACGCAATAATTGAGTCAGGGTTGAAGCCCCCAGGATAAATTCTAAAAGGTAGATAGAGAACTAAGAGACTGACAAAAATATTTAATGGTAGTATTATGTAATATATTATATAGTTAATCTGTTAATCTCTAATATTTATTGACATTCATTTAATAACTCTCTTTTCATCTTTAGGTATATTTCTTTTAAAATTAACTCTTAGATCTCAAAAGATTTGACAGAAGTCGTAGCAAATCTGTTTCATGCTGTAATAGTAGTAACTAAATATTAAGTTTCTTGTAAGCTATGTTTGAATTAAGTAAATAAAAACCCTGGATTAATTATAATTTCAGGTTATCACTAAAAATGAGAAGGCGGTTGCTATTTCTAAATGAGTTAATCACATAGCCCAATCAAAAAACCCCTTTTAATAATTCTCGGAGATCAAAATAAGAATATCCTAATTTGTGAAAGAATTTGGATAAAGGAGATTTTTTTTAAAGTCCAAAAATTCACAAAAGAATCAAATTTTAGTTAAAATTTTAGTAGTAGTTCGATTTGGTTAATGCTATCATTTTTTTAATATTTAAATAGTTTGTTTTTATTCATTTATTCTAACAAAAATGTATAATAAAATTTAAAGGATCATATTTTTATAATTAATTATTTAGAAAAATAAAATAAAACTATATAACTAAAATAAATGGATCTAAACAACGTAAATCAAGATTATAAAATTAATAATTAGTAATTACACTAAGAAATTGTAAGCAAAGTTGAAATATGTATGCAAACATTATAAAAAGCTCTTTACACTTATGTTTAATATGAGAATGAAAATTTACGTGATAAATCAATTTACAACTTAGTTTGCTAAAGCAAGTATATAATAAAAATGAGTTAACAAGATATTCTTTGGTATAATAAATTTTCATTCAATTATAGGTTTGCGGAAATATTGTATCTCAAGGAATAACTATGGAAGAAATTGTGTGCAATATCTTAATTTTTGCAATTAGTGAATAATTCATACAAAAGATTTGAAAATTAATTATCAAAAATGTAAGAATTTCTAAACAAATATTATAATGAAGCTAAACGAATTTCAAGAGAGGTTAAAAATATAGAGAATCAATTTTATTAATAAATTGAGAAGACACTTGATAAGTTAATATTTGATAGAATTTTACCAGAAAAGTGAATCTTTATTTATAATTGAACAACTCACTATAATTCACTATATCATTGATAAATAAAATATTCAATTTTAGTTTTAATTGTAATTAATTAAATTAGAATTATATAAAATATCATTTTTATCACCTTATTATAAAAAAGGAAAAAATATAAGAATTTACAATTAAATCACATTTATTTACAATAATAATTCTAGGAAACACAGAAATATAACTTCTATATATTTAAAATATTTGATTGATTTTTTTAGAATTGCTGAGTATATACTAAAAATACATTATTTTAATATGCAAAAAATGCAAAACACTTATTTATGTAAAAGCATAAAACTTTAAATGCATTAGATTAAAACTGATGATTTAATTTAATTAGAAAAACAAACTTCTGAAAATTCAACTGATTATTATTTAATATTAATCTTACTCAATAAATAATAATCTATAATATAAAAAATAATGGAACTTATTTAGAAGATTTAATAAGAAATTCTAACATCTTATCAGAATCATGAATTGATAATATAATAAATCTACTATAATATACAATGCAAATTGGAATAATGCTGTGAAACTATAAAACTTATAAGAAAGTAAATTTTTTAATTTTCTTTATACAGATGTCGTTCAAAAATTTGGAGAACTTTAAATATGATTTGTTCCATTCACCTAGAACCCAATTTTTATAAATGATATGATTTAATAGATCGAAATTTGAATTTAGCTATTCAAAAAATAAACTTTGATTAATTTCTAAAGGAATTAAATAAATTAAAAAAAAAGACTAGAAATCTTTTGAAAAAAATATAATCAAAATATGAACTGGAATTTTAAGTTACTAGCATGATAATATGTGAAGAACTAAAAAAATACAAATAGGAAGTTTAATAAGTTCAGAGGGAGGTGGAAAAAAGTAATAATTACATAGATTCCATAGTTTTAGAGTTACTTGAGAACTATATAATTGAGCGGATATCATCTGAAAAATGATTATAATTTAATTAATTGGAAAGAAATTCTAATGGATGGATATATTTTTCTATTAAAGAAAATAATTATAAACATATATATTTAATTTTGATAGTATATATTGAATAAATAAAATTATAATACAAATATATTTTAAAATAAAAACTCATAAAATAATTACAAATTAATTTTATTTAACATTAACACTCTTTCATATAAATTGTATAATTTTAAATCGTATGACATTTCATTACAAAAATATATATTAAAAACTTTCAATTGAATAATATTTTGAATAAAATAGAAATTATTAAAAAGTATTGATAATTAATTACATTGATCTGTATATATAAATATATAGTTTATTTCGCAATTATCTTCATTTAATTTACAATATAAATAAGTTATTATTATTAATAATTTAAAGCAGTGAAACAATAATATATATTATTAAGATTTACTAGTTATAATTTTTTAATTTTTTTCCCCTTATATTTATAATCTTAATTAAATACTGTCTATTTTATTTGAAAAATTAAAGGAAAATGAAACATGAAATTTTACTTAATATAACGAATTTTATACTTACGAAGTAGAATTTAGAAATTCTGCGCATAGCATATACTAAATGGTCATTTAATAATTTTAGATATTAAATTACTATACAACCTCCATTTAAAGTTATTTTTTAATTAGATATTAGCAAAAATACGAATATATATTATATTTTTTTTACAGTAAGATGTGTAAATATCTTTATAATTTAAATAATTTATTTATATTATATGCTTTTAGATATATCTATTAAAAATAAATTTAATAAAAGATTACTTTAAAAAATCCATAGATTTCTTAAAATTATATCAATAATTTTAAATATTTAAATTTAAAGTATAAATTTGTATTGATATAATGTTATAATATAATTTAGTAAAATGTACTAATAGTGTTCTAATAAAAATAATTAGAAAATATGGATTGCTTAAATTAATAGCAGAGTATTAGAATAATCTACTGTCTTGACTTCAATTATTAAACATTTTAATAAATTAGATTTAATTCGAAAAAAATCTAAAGTAAATTTTTCTTAAATAAAATTATATTTGACAATAGGATTGAAAAATCGTTAATGAATTAAAGAGTTAAATGGTGATACATAAAAAATTGATTTTTTTATAAATAAATATTGATCCAAATAATACATATGAAATTTCTTAGAAAATCTAATTGTAATTTGGGGGGAGGAAGTTTCCTGACAAGAGGGAAGTTTCCTGTCATATAAAATTTATATTTAATTTTAATTATTTAAATATAAAATTTTGTTGTATTTTGTTGTAATTAATAATTTTGTAATTCATTAAAGGGTAAGATGACAATTCTTACAGCTTTTAAGAGTTAAAAAAAAGTATGCAATTTATTATAAAATGTCATAACATTGAGTTTAGTAAGTTATTGATTTTATTTCTACGAAAAAAATATTGATAAATTAATGTTAAATAGTATAATGTAATACTAAAATCTTTTGATATTAATGTAGAATCTAACAAAAATTGAAATATATAAGGTTAAATGGTTAAATCACAAGTTTGGGAAAACCCTAAAATAAGTTTATAGTTGTCGAAAAATATTTACATAGAAATTTTTAAAAAATGAAAATAAAAAATAGAAAAAAGAAAAGATTTTTCTTGTCAGGAAACTTCCTTAAAAACGAATTTTATCATAAATTTTGACAGGAAACTTCCTCCCACCCGTAATTTTATGGAGAAAATAACAATAATCAAAGGACTCTGAATTAACTTTTTATGAAAAAGATTGTCTTATAGAAAAATATCAATAATCAATTAATTAGGTGATTCAAAGTATAAAATTGAAAAGAATTTCTGAATAAAAAAGGTGACTCATTTTTGACGAGTGCTATATAGGGAGGGAGAGAGAAAGCATTTGGAATAAGTAAAATTTTTAATAGTGTAAAAATGGAAAATTAATCAGCCCTTCAAACAGATATGTGTATTTTTTATTATATAGCATATTACAATCTATTAGTGAAGCTGTGAAGCAGTAATTAGCCCAATAAAAAAATAAGCTTACAAAATTAGCGTAAAAACTTCTTCGGTATATATATATATATATATTATTTTAATACGAAACATTTAATATTATGAAATATATTCAATTAACCCTATATTTATTTAATAGATTTATTTTTATTCTAAGAGTCTCACTACCGTCAGTATCCTGTTTGAGATTTAAAATAAATTTATATTATTATTTTTCCAGATTTATTTGTATTTTATTAATTATAAATAAATTAAAATTAATAATAATCAGTAAAACAAATGTAATTGTCAGAAATAAATAAATTAAAATAAAATACTATTAAAAGACTTAATCAATGTGAACAAGAATTATTCAATATTTAGATTTATTAATGTGATAAAATTGAAATTAGAGATGAATCAATTTTTAATATGATTTGCGAAAATTAATTCGAGAATTTCAGACATTAAAAATGAAAAATAATAGAGGAGATGATAGTCAATACAGAATTTAGACAAAGAAAATATTTTAAGAATTTTTAAATGAAAATAGTAAAATTAAGCGAAAATTAATAACATATTAAGTCAAAAATAAGAGATATAGAATTTAGCTCCAATTTTAATTACAAAATCTTTTACTAATTTCTATATTAATGTGCTTAAGAAGTCAAAAAATTAGAAACAGAGATTTAGAAATTAGATAATGAATATCTTCAATTAGTTTAGTCAGGAGTTGAAAATGAGATAATGGATTCTATATATCCGGAAAAATGAACTCAATAAATTGAATTTGAAAGAAATGCTTCAATGTAAACTATAAATTAAATCAATCTTATTTATTTAAACGATTTAAATTTTTCTTATTATAAATTATAACAAAATACAAAAAATTAAAAATAATTATTATGTAATATGATTGAATTGTTTTTAAACTTGTCATTTAAATATTTAAATGACTAATAATATATTATTTACATTAATTGTAAAAAAAATAATAGATTTATAAACATTTTATAATGATTTCATATACAGATATGCCAGCCAAAGAATAAATTTTGAAAAAAGAATAAATATTTAATGCATTAACAAAGAAACTTGAAAACTGTTTAGACATTTTAGTTCAAACCATCGAAGAATTTGAAAGGTATTAAATTTATCAACTAGATAAATCAATATTTAACATATACTGCTTAAGTCCACATTAAAATAAAACTTTGGAAGAAATTGAATTATAACTCAATGATGAATTTGCATTTATGTTTAATCAACCAGATTATATTGAACTCAAATAAAAATTAAGGACTAAATTTCTAGAAACATAGAGCTACTTATATAAAGTGCACTATACATACTCAGACTTTGAATTTAAACACTTGATCGTTTGTAAATACCTCAATTAATATACGTTTGAAGCAAAATTAATTGAAAAATAAGTTAATGTTTTATAGGAATAATATTTGCAAAAAGTTGATGAGGCATTTGATGAAATTATATTTGCAGATATCCTGCCTGAAAAATGAATGTCTTTCAATTTAAACCTAAAGCACCTTGATTAAAATACTCTTACAAAAGTATTGAAATAATTTTAATTTAAAAAAATTTAAAAATAGTTGATAATTTTTAAAAATGAAGGAATAAATTTTTATTAAAAAAGAATTTGATAAATTTTGTTTTAATCAGGAATAAATTAAAATTATTTATAGTTTAACTATTAAGTTGTTATTTTTGATAGTTTTATATATTTAGTTTTATCTCAAAAATAAACATAGTAAAGTGGTTTAGCCATGATATTTATTAATTAATAATTATTTGAATATTATATGGCACATTGATAAGAAATATCATTGTCTTAAAAAGTGCTTTTTCACTACATTCTTTATGCACAAGTTTATCTGGATCTCTCATTAGAATTTGAGATCTGTTAAAGAATGATTCTTTATCAAAGTTGACAAACATTAGCTCGAAATGTTATGATTTAGTAAATAAGAAAGAAACGTTGCTATAATTCTATTTTTAATTATAAGTAAGCTTATTGCATTTTTGAAAGAATCAAATAGACTGAACTTCAAGATCAAAGTATTTAGATTTAACATTTTATGCATGTGTTTTATTTTTATATAAATGATACTTTCATGTTCTAAATTTATAAATTAATGATTTAATTCAATTACAAATTAATGAAATAATTAAAGAATTTTTATATTAATAATAATTTATTCTATTCTCACAATAAATATTCTTAAAGGCATTCTTCTTGGAATTTTATAGTTAATAATAATAATAATAAATCAAAATGATATCTCCTTTTAAAGAATACGAAAAATATTTTTATATCACTTAATCGCAATAATTTGCTTAAAAATTATTTTCTTAATGTTTTTATTAACATAAAATTATAGAACCTACTTACAAGTAAAATTTGTTTTTACAATTAATTTTCTAATATATTAAGAACTAGCTCTAAAAATGCACTAATATTTTATATCAAATTCTAAAATAAATCCAAAGAAACGAATAAGTTGATGTCTGAGACAAATCGATCATCAACATGAAATCTCAAATTTATAGAATGAATTTAGATGAGGGAACTAAATGGGAATTAGTTAATTGATTAACATCAAATATTTAAACATATCACTGTTTAATACTAAAATCAAACCATCAATCTTAGTCGTGATGTAGACGTATCTGAGTGAGTTGACGTTGCAAATCCGTGAAGTGGCAGTCATGAAGTAAAAAACTAAAAAGAAACCAGTCTCGCTATCACCTAGTTTTTTCCTGGATCAAGATGTCAGCCGATTATAACCCTGGAAAAGAGCTCTTAGTATTCGACTAGAGTGACAGAAGATGGAGAAAAACGCTTACCAGTCTCACCGCTGCAGGAAAACATGATTCCTGTCCTTTCGCTGTGGTAGATTCAGCACCCTAACCCGGTGTGGGAGAGAAATCCTTATCGTTGCCTTCAATGGTTTTCATCTTCTCACTTTTGAAGGCAGAGAGTGCTTTCGTCCTGCTCCCTAACACCTAGGAAACTGAGAACTCAAGCCAGGTAACTCATCTAAGCAGAAAAATCTTAGGATATAGACCACTAGAGGAGTGAATGGCTGACAGATTGAACCCCGCCTACTAGTCCCTCATACGTTGCGCCAGCAACCCCCTACCTACCCTCGATAGGCCTTAGTGTAGTAGAAAGCTCTATTAGAAATTCCTAAGTGAGATTGGTACCTTACATAGCAATTAACTTTCAAATTTAATTACAATAAATGGGAATAATTTCTAATAATTTTGAATTTTAATCTTGGCTAAGATTTCTTGAAATTAGGTCTAAATTCAGATTAAACATTAAAAAAACTTCAGAATACCTTGACATAATTGTTTAAAAATACTATTAATTTTAATAAGACCAAATTATGATATTCAAGTATCTTCATAAAATTAGTTTTGAAATGTAGGAAATTGAAAAAGATGTGGATTAATTAGAAAAAGGATTTCATTTAAGAGTTGAAGAAGCAATTGAAGACATAATACTTGAAGACATAGAACCTGAAATATGAAATTTATTAAATTGATTTAAATATTTTATGGAACTTACTATAAAGCTTTTAAAATTAGTTTAAGAAATTTTATTTGTTTACAAACTTTTTTATCAACATTCTACTTTATTTCTAGTAATACATGAATTATAAATTTGAAAATTGAATAGAGTATTATAAAAGCTATAAATTGGAAAAGATTCTAATATTTTCATTTTCAATTTAAGACAAATCTTTTTACCTATATTTTAATCGTTATCTTTGAATTATATATCGAAAAAAAAGTAAAACTATAAGTTGTTGACTTTTATGATGAATTCTTATTACAGAATACAGAGTATAATGAATAATGCTTGCCCTTTATTTCTGATTTTATTATTTAAAAAAGCATGTTGAACAAATCGAATACACTTGATAAAATTTTTAAAGGAGTAATATAAGTTCAATTATTCCTCATATTTAATTGTAAAACGCTTTAAAAATAATTATTGTTTGGAATATTCAATAAAATAAGCATTAGTCAAACTAAATAAGAAACCCTACTATAGTCAATTATTAATTAATTATATAATATTCAAAAATTATACAATTTTTAAGTTATTTTTTATATATTATGATATTAGGTACCTAAACTTTTCAACAATTTTATTATAGTTGTGAAGCATATTTATAATTTAATCAATAAATTAAATATTCAAAGTATAAATCTAAACTATAAATTAGTTTTAATTTATTATTATTATAAATATTAATTAAAATGAGTTAACTTAGATTTTACAAATATCTATTTAAACATGAGAACATTGAATTACAGCAAAAACTCTATAAAAGATTACTTGAAAAATTTGATAAATGTATCGAAGATTTTTGGGATTTTTTTTAATATAAACATAAATCGGAATTTTATCCTGAGACTGGGCGATTACTTCTAAAATTACAATCCAATAGTAGTTTTGTAAATTTTGATGTTTATGAACTAAGTGACTAGAAAATAATCGATAAATCACGCATTCCATTTGAAGAAGAATTTCAAAAACTCTAAAATATTTGTAAATAAAAATTTATAAGTTTCTAAATGTACAAGAACAGATTTATAAAAATGAATGAAAAATTCAAATACAATCCAAAATAAATATGGAAATATTTCAATTAATATGAATTCAGAACATCATAAATCTAAAAGGAGTTTCAAGAAATATAAGGATAATATAATATTATCATACAGGCAGCAGCTGAGGAATTAATAATTTAACATATACTACCAGAAAAATGATCATCATTAATTGTTTTTTAATTTTTTGAATTAAGAATTAAAAGCATATTTATTATTTTTTTGGGTATTATTTACTAAAAGTATTTAATTTAAATATTATATTTTTATATCCTATTCAAATATTAATTGATGTAAAGAAAAATTGTTTAAATTCTTATTATATTAATGTGCCTTATAAATTCAAATTTAGGATATTACATTTTTTAAAATAATATTTCTTTGATTTATATCAAATTTAAAGAAAATAATAAGTTTAAAGTTTTATTAATTCTAAAACTTATGTTACATTAAAATGAAAAATTTGAGTAAAGCTGTAAATAAGCATTACAAACTTATACTTTAAAAATTTATGCTTTTAAATTAAAATTAAAAAAATTAAACTTAATTGTCTAATTACCATTTTATAATTGACCTTAGTTTTAACTCAGATAAAAATCTATATTTTATAAATTATAATGTTTCACTTTTCTGAATGTGTAATATATTTAAAGAAAGACTCTAATGTCCTTTGATAATGATTGAATTAATTGAAATTTAATAGATATTGAAAGAATTATTTTGTACTTTAAATATAATTAACCAATAAATATTTAAATCATTGAACCATTCTTATATATTTAAGTTTAAATTTTTCAAAAAGAAATTATTATTTTATATTTTTCCAAATGGATTAATAATTTCTTTAATATTTTAAAAACCATGAATTATCCTAATTATTAGTAAATTAGCCAAAGAAATAAGGATGCTTAAATATAATAGCATTCCTCAAACAATGTATGACTACTTTAAAAGATCTAAACATCAAAACAGAATAAATTTAAAATTCATTTAATTCAACATAAAATATGATTTGTTTAAGTCACTTTAATTGGCAAAATTAGCAACATTTCAAAGATTAAATCCAAAGATTAATTCGAAATATAAGCGAAAGTAGAGATTTTGTCAAATTATAGATTTAGATATTTTTAAATATAAGAAGTACATAAAATTTGTTGCAGAATGTAATTCAATATTACAAAGAATATGAACATAATAAGATAGTTATTTGCGGTTTACTTATTTATTTTGATATCTAAGCGAAAGAGACAGCAAAAGTTGTTTAGAATTGTGAAAAATAATTAAAATAACTACTTTATTATATTTAAACATCAATAGAATACATGATTTTAAATAATATATCACCAGAGAAATGAGATCATGAAGTTGAATTTCACAATCGAATATTGAATTATAAATGATTGGGAGTAATTAATTTCAGAATATAATATAATTAAAACATTAGGATTTAAAGAAAAAATCTAATCAATAATTAATTTAATTAATATTTATTTTTAAAAAAATTATTTTTAGGGCTCATTCTATTAAATTTTTATAAGTTTTAATGCATTTATAAATTTATTTAATAAATATAAATAATATTCGCAGAATCTATAGCGCAATGTTATCAATTGAAACGACTAATAATGTTTTTATATTTATATAAAATATCAACATAAAAAATTTTAAGTTTTTTAGTGTTTTGTTTAATTTTATTCTTTTGCAATCAAAAAATTCAACAAAACTTTTCTCACTTATAATTTTATATTTTATGTTAATATTTTTTCCAAATGTAAAAGTTTTTCTCTATCATTTGGTTCATAAAATTTTTCCAATCTTTATAATTCTGACCATTCTTTTTATTAATTAATTTATAAAAATTATTATGAGAAAAATTATTATAAACATGTAAAATTGTTCATGTTTTTATATTTAATATTAATTTTTCACTTTTGTCTTGACATTAATCTAAAAAAATCACTTAAAAAAATGAATTAATTTAAATAAATTGAAAAAGATATTTATAATTTAAATCAATGATTGAAAATATATATAAATCCTTTGCTCATATAGTTTTGAATTAAATTTTAAATGATTTCAAACATTTCGATTTTATAATAAGATATATTTAAATTATTTGAGAAAAAAATTTATTAAAAATTATTTAACTCTAATCATTATTCAACCTTCATTTAGATTAAATTAAAGTTTTATTAATATTTTATATCAAAATTTATTTACTGTTGTGAAAATTATAAACCTTGGTTTGTTGTATTTAATTGATTATTATTATATTCTAAAAGTTTAATTCATAAAATTTTTTTAATTAAAGTTTATTAAAAATTTAAATAAATTTCTCTAATATAATGAGATTTCATCATTTTATAAAAAAAAAATTATAATAATTAAATAATGATAATATTGCCATTTAAATCTGAATATACATCTAAAAAAATTGCCACAATTTTTATTATAAGAAAATATATAAATTTCCTGATTATTAATATCAATCAATTATTAATTTAAATTTTATTAAAAAATGAATTCAAAATTTAAGTAAATGGATCATTGCGAATAACTTATTTTGTATTAGATATACATAAAAGATTAAGAAGCATATAGAAATCAATTAAATTTTCTTTAAAATTTAATTTATGATTTAGACTCCTTCAGAATTGTCATTTAAAATACTCAATAAATTGAAAATTAGCGAGAATTCAAAATGATTTGTCAAAATATCAACAAGAAGAGTATTTTGAATTACTTAAATCTATAATTTAATCATTTCTTAAAAAAGGAAATTTCTATAATACAACTTGAAACAATTTAGCTCAAAATTATGAATAAATAATTTTCGATACGATTAACACTTCAAAAAGTAATGGACAGTTTTTAAGAATATATAAATACTGATATTGAAATATAGAATAAACTTGCCTAGTTTCAAAAAGAGTGTTTAGAAATCTAGAAAGAAGTTTTATCATTAAGAGATGATTAAACTATAAAATTTAGGTAAATAGTTGAAAATTTGGGAGTAGATTCCTGGCTTATTTATTAACTAGAATAATTATGAATTTTTTAATAAACAATTTTATATTTTATTTTAATGATTCATTAATTTTATGGTTTGCCATTGCCTTTTCTGTAAAATGACTCTTTAGAGTTAAAAATACCACTAATTAAAATATATACTAAATATCTTTATTAGTTTGAAAAACAAATTCTTCAGTAGTATACTCAATATCTTTTGTTTAATTTCGATC
This sequence comes from Oxytricha trifallax, assembly GCA_000711775.1. Taxonomy (NCBI): domain Eukaryota; phylum Ciliophora; class Spirotrichea; order Sporadotrichida; family Oxytrichidae; genus Oxytricha; species Oxytricha trifallax. Next base: position 22,061 of record ARYC01017213.1, read on the forward strand.
AGAATATAAGCGAACTACTGGATAAAAAAGAAAATTAGTAAAAATAAGGCATAAGGGTTTAAATACAATAATATTTAAATAATTATAAAATTTTATTCAATAATAAATCAACTTAATAGTTAAGTAATTTATTTTTAAGAATATAATTTAGGACTAGATTTCCTTCTGCTTTAAAATTTTTTTATTTTTTAAAAATAAATTATCTCGAAACTTCTCCCTGCCTTAAAATATTATAATTGACACAATTCTACCTGAAAAATGAAATTGATTACATTGAATTTTATTTTAAATATTTTTTTTAAAAATTAAAATTCTTATTTTTACAAAAATACCTCACTTTTAAAGTATTGAAAGTTTAAATTATTCAAAAATTTTTCTTATAACTCAAGTGATTATCATTTTATTTTTAATTGTTTTAACATTTGATAATAAACACTAAATTTTTTTTAACACATAAATGAAATTAATAATTCTCATAACCAATAAATATATCTTTTACGTTCCAAATTATTTTAAGAATTTCTTTTATAACTAAAACATGTTTAAGATTTTTTTTCAAAAGTTTTAAAGCAATAAACATTAAACTTATAAAGCTATTGCTTTAAAATTTTAATTTTTAATAATAAATTCTTTATTTAAACTACCTTTATAATTTATATTAATTTTCTATATTTATATGTTAGTTCAATTTTACTACCATTTCAGAGCAATTATTTAAAAATTTAAAATTATAAATAAGTTAATATTTTCATAAATACAATAAATGTTGCTATATAACTGTTAAAATTGCATACCATTGTTTTGAAACTTTATTATATTACTGTTTGCTTTGTGTTTCTTTATTAATATTTAAATATTTAATTACTTTCCAAAAATGAAATTAATTTTACAAAATTAATTTTATTTCTTTGATCTCAAATTATTATTATTATTAATAATAATAAACATTCAAATAAATGACATGCATTTATATATTACATTTGAAATTAATATTATAAAAATTATTTTAAATTTCGAATGAACCAACAATTTAACAATTTATAATAAATTAAGCAAAATAACTAGCCATTAAAACAAATTTACGAAGATTTAATCAATAAACTTCGAAAATGCATTAAATCTTTGAAAAATTTGGATTCAGTAACATAATAGATTGGAACTTAAGACAAGCGAAATTCGAAAATGATCTGTTCAACTTACTATAATAATATGTAAAATTTAAATCGTTTTAAACAAGAAATTTAATAATTTCTTATAAACAAAAGTGGAAAACGAGATTTTTATAAATTTAAAATTCAATTATTTTTAACCATACTACACACATAAGACTACTTAAAGAAATTAAATTAATGTCAAAAGGAATACGATCATGATTATCTAATGCTTTTCAATTACCTTGTTGGGCATAATACTGCAGTTAATGGAATCAAAAAGTTGGTAGACGATTGTTAAGAATATTTGGCTATGGGGAAGCATCCTCCCCCCCCCATAATGTATACTTTTTATTTTGTAGTCTGATATAGTTTTTTACGCTGAGTAATAGTAGCTGATAAACAAAGGGTGTGCGAGCAATAGTTTTTGAGCTATGACCTCTTATATGTCAAAAAATTATATATAAAATCATAATAAAATTGACAAAAATTTTTATTTTTCTTCAAATTTTTTATTTTTATTAAATTATTGATTTAAGTGAAAATAAGAAATTTAACAAAATATATAAATCTTATTTAATTATTAACAATAAATTGAACCTAATTGTTTTTGCATTTTTTAATAAGAGAGAATAATTTCTATTTTATAATTTTGTTATTAAAATTAAATAAGATTTATATATTTTGTTAAATTTCTTATTTTCACTTAAATCAATAATTTAATAAAAATAAAAAATTTGAAGAAAAATAAAAATTTTTGTCAATTTTATTATGATTTTATATATAATTTTTTGACTTATAAGAGGTCATAGCTCAAAAACTATTGCTCGCACACCCCTTGTTTATCAGCTACTATTACTCAGCGTAAAAAACTATATCAGACTACAAAATAAAAAGTATACATTATGGGGGGGGAGGATGCTTCCCCATAGCCGAATATTTTTTTTCAAATATTCAAGCACCAATTGAAGATAAGATTTTGCAAAATATATTACCAGAAAAATGAACATTTAATAAAATTTGATTGCATAATTTAAACAATGTATTATTTTCATTATATTAATAATTTAAATAATAATTTTTAACTTAACTAATTTCCAATTAATCTTAAAATTAATTAACTATTATTAACTTAAAATGTTAAATTACTATGTAAAGTATTTCAAATAATAAAAAAAACAAAAATGTCTGTTTATATAATGTAATTTATCTGTCATTATAAAATAAAATATTAATATTTATAGCAATTTATTTTATAAAGAATTTAAATTGTAATAATTTTATATATCTTTTTTTAAGAAATTAATAATTAAAATAAAACTTATATTATTAAACATAATTAAAAAGAACACACAAAAACTTCAATCTAAAATATTTATCTATATTTAATACTTTGAATAATATTTAGCAAATTCGTTTTAAATAAATAAACATTGATAAAGTAAAAATTAATATAAATAAATTAAGTTTTAAAAAAAAGGATATTATTTAAAGTCATATTTTTAAATTCTAAAATAATTAATATTTATATAAAATGTTTCCATATACTTTAAGTAAGAAGAATATTTTTTTTCACGTTTAGATTTTTATTGAATGTTTAAAAATTTTAATCTGTTGGCTTTGAATATATGTGGAATATTTATGGAAATATCATTATAATATATTATTCTTTCTGAACAAAAATGTCTTCAAATCAAATTTACTAATTATACGATATCAATGAATTGATTTAAGATTCAGAATTTGATAACCAATAAAGTTACTATAAATTAATGTCAAAACTAGAAAGTTTCAATAAAATTATAGAAGTTATACTTTTAAGATACGACAATAACACATCTTAAATAATTCCAAATTAAAAAATGATTTGCTCAACACATTTTGATCATTTAAATTTGCTAGCATTTCGTGGAAAAATTAGAAATTTTATGAATAAAAATTCAATCTGCCAATATTATATTCATTACCGATCTTAATTAAGATAAAAATAGAGACATATTAAGCTGTTTTAACTTAAAGTCAAATAAAAATACAAAAAATATGAACAGGATGTTATAATGACAGGTTTCAAGCTTGAAAAATATAGTCTTGAGGTTGACGAAAAATTAAAAGAAGTCAAAGTGAGTGAAGCATAATTTCTTTCCAAAACCTAAAGAGTAGTAGAGGATATGATAATCGAGAATATATCGCCTGAAAAATGAACAGATAAAATTAATAATTTTATAAAATTTTCAATATTTTTTAAATGAAATATAAACATATATTTATAATAACATCCATAAACAATTAATTATTGTTATAAATTAAAAAAATATCTTCAAAATTTGGATATGTATTTTTCCAAATTTTATTTACCTAAATTATTAATTGAGGAAAAATACCTATTAAAATTGTAAAATATACATTAAAAGAAAGATTAACTCTTTCACTTTTTATTTACTATTGTAATTATATAAATTAATGTTTGCATATTAGCTAAGAAATATTTTCCTTCAGTTTAAAGTATTTGTCTTATATTAATTGAATTTTTTATTATCTCGTAATTAAAAAAAAATGATTAAATTTAAATGATAGAATCAGTATTCATATTCTTGTAAAGTTAAGAATGAGATAATAATATCTAAAAGATTGAGAAAATATGATTTAATTAACAATTTCTCACAAAAACAAAGTTTATTATTTATCTAATAAATTTAAAGCCATATTTTTTCTGCTTAAGCATAATTTTTTGCATGTAATTTTAATTTAAATTTTTTTATATTTATTTTTTAATAAAAAATTATATAATATTTCATAAAAGTTTTTGTTTACATTGCAATTACTCATATTTATTATTCTTTTTATTATAATTATTTTTATTATTATTTAGAATAATTTCTATTTTGATATTTGACTTATCAAAATCATTAACATTCAAATTGATTTAGAATGGAATAAAATTAGAGACAATCTAATCGATCAGATTACGCAATAAAATATAAAGAATTTTTGAAATCTCAATTGATCTACAACAATTAATTAAATTATCTCCAAAATTTATTAAATATCTTCAATCCAGTTATAAACTAAATCAATAGATATAAAAATAATTAATATTAAAATGAAACAATCTTATAAATGATTTGCACAAGCTATTTTGATAGTGCTGAGTTACAAGAATTTAAGGAAAATATCTGCATCTAAATATAATATGAGAATTTTAAAATAAATTTAGATCAAATTAAATTAAAAATAAGCTAGAAATAATTTGAAATTATTAAATTAATTATATTGTTAGTGGATTACCATTTTATCAATTGAATACATAGCGAGTTTATATTGTGATAGAAAAAATTATTTAATATTCTAAAGAATAATATGTTACTATTTTTCCTTATTACTCTCCATAAGTATATAATGATATTCCCCATATAGTTTATAAGGTTATTTTAATAAATTGGTTATATCATAAAATAAACAGTGATATGATTAAATTAATTTGATATAGTTTTATACATATACTTATATAAAAAAACAATTTGAAATTCGTTTAACTCTCAATAAATTTATAGCAAATTATAACCAATATAAAAATAATCAGATTCTAGTAAGCAATTATCTAAATAAATTTGAATTAGAATCTCAAGAATTAAAGAAGGAAGTTATTTAATTTAAAAATGAGTTAAAAGAATAATTTGAGAGAACTATTGAAAATTGTATTTTAGAGTGTATACAACCTGAAAAATGAAATATAGATATAAATTATAATAATTTATTAAAATTTTATTTGAATAAATTTAAAATTCATAATTGTATCTTTAATTATACTTGTTTATAAGATTTATGATTATAATTTTTTCGAACAAAAATAAGAAATGGATTAATATAGAATCATATTTTTTTTCTTCTGGATAAATGTTTCAGATAATAAAGAAATTGCATGAGTGTTGTATTGATAGAATTGTTCGAATAATTTGATTTCAATTATTTTTACTAAATAATTTTAATTTTTAAATCTTCAAATAATTTTTTTTAAATTTTTTTTTTGAATTATTAACTTCAAAATCTTATAATGATGAATGATTTAAAATCAAATAAATTTAACATATCACTGTTTAATACTAAAATCAAACCATCATTTTAGTCGTGACGTAGACGTATCTGAGTGAGTTGACGTGGCAAACTTCCGTGACTTGGCAGTCGTAAAGTAGAAAACTCCGAAAAAACCAATCTCGCTATCACCTAGTCTTCTCCCAGAATCAAGATGTCACCACGACAGAGCTTGTGAGATCCAATTCGGTGATAGAAGGTGGAGAAAAACGCTTACCGGTCCCACCGCTGCTGGGAAACATAATCCCTGTCCTTTCGCTGTGGTAGCTTCAGTACCCTAACCCGGTGTGGGAGAAAAATCCTTATCGTTGGCTTCGATGGTTCCGTCTTCTCACTTTCGAAGGCAGAGCGTACCTTCATCCTGCTCCCTATTACCTAGGAAACTGAACTCAAGCCAGGAAACTCATCTATGCAGGGAAATCCTTAACGTACAGACGACTCGAGGAGTCTAGGATCTGACAGATTGAACCCCGCCGACTGGCCTCTAATGCGATGCACCCAGCAACCCCCTACCTGCCCTCGGTAGGCCTTAGAGTAGTAGAAAGCTCTATCAGAAAGTCCCAAGTGGTTAGTACCACCTAGCAATTAACTTTCTAATTTAATAATATAAAATCTTATAATTATTTTTAATTTTAATTTAAAATAATAATATAATGAATCAAAATAAAAATTTCGTCTATAAAATCGAATTATAAATGCGTTTTGAAAAGTGCTTTTTATTTAGAAACTTTCGAAAATTAACAATTTAGAGACTTTTTGATATTTCAAATGAAATTGTAGAATCAGAGGAATAAATTTGTAAATTTTTAAATAAAAATTAAGGCATCCAATAAATTATTCGATAAAACTGCTATGATAAATTTAATTTTCCCTCCAGATATGAACCTAGCGCTGTTATCAGCTATTTTTACAGAGAAAAGTATTAATAACTTATTTAAAAAATTGTAAAATTAGAGTATCGTGTTAAAATTTTGTTGCATATGATACTTATAGGTTGGAAAAGTTTCTTTAAGTGCTATTAAAAACTTTAAGAATTTGAAAAAGAAATGATTTATTTAATTTAATAGTAGAATATCGCAATTTAAGTAGTTAGGGTCCCTATCTAGCTTTCTGCTCCTACCATTTAAATTTATATTATTCCATAATTTTATATTAAAAACTTTTTTATTTTAATTTTAAGGTTCATATTTAACCCTTTGTCTCATAAATACATAAAATATGTTGAACTAATAATTTTATTTAAAATTAAATGTTACTTTGATAAAATATTTGAAATTTTTATGCAAAATTAAGAACTCACTTGATGTTAAAATGATTTTTTCTAACATAATTGAAAGTAAAGCTTTTGATAAATATTAAAAACTATATTTTTAATTTTAGGGCAGTGAATTATCTTCATGGGGAAGGAAATATCCCTTAGGTAGCATTACATATTGGTCAGGATACTTCCCATCCCAATTAGTCATAGAAGAAGCAATTATTGAAGATGTATATCCAGAAAAATGAGATTCTTAGTTAATTAATTTACATTTATTTAATATTTATTCATTCATTTAATAACTGATGTAAGATTTTATTAAAAATAAGAAATGATACCTTTTTGAATAAAAAATTATAGAAATTATTTATATAATTTATATTAACTTTCTATGTTACATTTGTGACCAAGCTGACAGTCAATATTTAAATTTTATATCAAATATATAAATAAAGTCTGTAAATTTGGATTAGAAATAATATATAAAATATTTTTAATCAACAAAAGTTATACCATAAAAAATTCTTATTATCAATATTAAATAATTTATCTTCACTTTTTATTTAAAAATTTGTAGATTTATAGAATATTAAATTAATTTAAACATTATTTTTAATAATTGATATTTAGTCAAATTTTAAGCATAAATAGGACTGTATCTTATTTCAACGTTTTAAACAATATTATATAAACTTAATATAATTATATTTTGTCAATTAATAAGGATTAAGATATCAAATATATGGAAAGCCTAGAAGATCTAATTGATTGATCTATAGTATATTAAAAATTATTAATTTTTTAAGAAAATAAATATAAAATACTTTGGATAATTAACTAATAAGTAATTTAAGTAAATTCTAATATTTAATGTTAAAATAGTACATGTACTTCAACCTTTTTGAATGTTTTATTTCGAGAATATATAATTAAAAACATCAATAACAACTTTATCTACTATATATAATATTTTTCTAGACTATAAAAAATTAAGTCAGTTATGTAATTTTATAATTCTTATATTTATACTGATAACTCATTTAATTCTATCAATCTTACTCATTAATTATTACTCGAAATTTATTTATTATAATTAAATATTAAAATTTTGATGAGCTCTAAACAAAGTTGCTTGAATTTATGGTAATAATTAAAATTTATTGAAGAAAAAAAGAAACAAAAAGATATATTGGCTTCCAGACTCACAAGATTATGTAAACTTTCAAATGAGATGATATATTAAGAAACAGAAATTTGGAAATATTTCATAAAAAATAAAAATATTTAACTTATGTATTCCTAAAAATTCTCAACATAATTTTTGTAGTTACCAACTTATCATATAATTGAGAGGTTTCAAGTCAAATATAGAGAACTTAATAGTAAAATAATTTAAATTGACTTGAATGTTAAAAATTATTTACATGCAATTCTTTGTGGATTCAAAGATTTTAAATAATGCTATTCGAAAATTACAGAATTAGAAAATTAAATAAATCAATTAAAATACAAGTATTCACAAGCAATTTAGTAAATCATAGAAGATTCATTATTATAAGGTACTATGCCAGAAAAATGAAATTTAATAGTAATTTAAATTTATAAATAAATATTTATTAAAAATTTTTGTAACATAATAAAATTCAATTTTTAAATTAATAAAAATTATTTTTCATTTTTTTAAATGTTAAATTTTATAATTCAGACATTATTATTGCCAAATTTTATAAATTACCTCTTATGGCAGAAGTTTCAAATCTTTAAAAGCTATAAATAGTAAATCATCTAGCTATAGAATCAAAAGTTTAAGGGCGCTAATGATTCAATAAATTGATAGTCAAAATTTATAACAGAAGAATAAATTAGGACCAATTTCAAAGAATACTCAATTATACATGTTTTTTATCACCCAAAAATAATTAAAAGTAAAACATCATTTACATTATGTATATTTTTAAATTACAGCTTAGACCCTTAAATGTGAATTAGTTAATATTTGATTTAATCATCAAAATCTTGCATCTATAATTTTAATTATGATTATGAATTTTCATATGGAGCACAATTAATTATTATTTATTCATAATACTTTTATGATTATTTTTTATTATATAAATACTTTTAAAATCTTGATTGTTAAAAACTATTTTACTCGATTTGAATATTCTAACTTATGATTATAATTTTATTTAAGTTTAAGTTTAAATTTTAATTTTATATTAATTTTTATTTTAGATGGAGTCGACATCTCATATAGAAAATCAACTAGTTTCATTTGATTTTAATTCAGAATAAAAATTGATAAAAGAACATTTATATTAAACCACAATGGCGATTCTTTTATATTACATAGATAAATTAACAGATATTGTGGAATGTTTTTTGGAAACAAGAGTATTATTGATTTCAGAGTAACATTTTAAAATGTTGTGTTCAAGCTATTTTAGTAAACATGATATTGTAGCAATACATTTGAAATTGGGAAATTAATTTTAAATTAATTAATTATTAATTATTGGCAGTTAAAGTTGGTCATTTTAAACGATCTTGGGCTCATTTGATTGCGAATTAAAAATTAGCTAGACTTTACTATTGGCGGTACTATTTTATCGCATTTATAAAGCGAGATAACTCGACTTTAATTAAACGCCTCTAAATTCATAAATTATACCCTCACATTAAAGTCGAGTTATCTAGTCTATGGATGCGATAAATAGTGCCGCCAATAGTAAAGTCTAGCTAATTTTGAATTCGCTATCAACTGAGCCCAAGATCGATTAAATTGACCAACTTTAACTGCCAATAATTAATAATTAATTAATTTAAAATTAATTTCCAAATTTCAAATGTATTGCTACAATATGTAATATGTTAGGACAGAGATCTAAAATGTATTCAATAATTTTCTGTTAAAAAGAAGATTTAAAAATATTAGATACGAAATTTCAAAAAAATGTTTATATATTTAAGAATATTAGGATAAAGTGAAGAAAATTTATTAAAAATATGAATTCAGGCATAATATTATTTGTAAATATCTCAGATAGTATGAATTTGAGGTTAAGTAAATATAAAAAGATGTTTAAAAATTAATTGAGAAATTTTATTAACTAGTAGATTCAACAATTGAAGATCTTATTATTTTTAATATATATCCAGAAAAATGAATTTTGTAGGAGTCAAATTGACATTTTAAAGTTGTTCAATTAATTTTATAAGACATAATAACATTCATAATTTATATAAAAGGGATTTCAAAGAAAGTGTCAATAGATAGTCATAACTAAATTAAAGGATTATAAGCATATTTAAATTATTCCAATTTTTAATAGCATAAATCCATACCAACTTTTTAATTTATATTTTACTTTAATAAAAATATACCAAAAATATAATTAACATTTAAATAAACTTTTTTTTAAAAAAATAAAATTGATGATTTAAAAAATATAAAATAGATATTACTATTTTTTTATTAAAGCGGCAGTTGTGTGTAAATTAAAATTTAATGTTATTTTATTTTATTTTAACCTTATATTAAATTACTAGTCTTTAATATTTTTAAACAATAAAAATAAATTTTAAATAATTTGATTAATTAATTTTACATAGATTAACTAATAAAAAAATTAACATATTCAAATATTTTTTTTAAATAAAAAGAGTAGATTAAATTTCAGATTAATGACTTTTCATTTTATAAAGAATTGAAGATTGATTAATAAATAATTAGTATATTTATTAAACTCGAACTGCTTATATTAAAATAATAATATTTAGATATTTTTATTTGCAATTGTAATTGAATTTATAATATTTTTAAGGATTCTTATGAAACCAATTTTACGTATTTTCTGGAGTAAATAAAAATATAAAAGGAATAGTATAAAGAGAGAACTGTCAAATATCTACAGGACGAATTTGTAACATGAATTTTCAAATACAAAAAGCCCACTTAAAAATGAAGATATTAGTAATATTTGAATAATGTTCAGCTCTGAATATTTTTTAATCGAGACACCACTTCCCATCATTGAATAATAAATTGTATTTATGTATTATTCAACTATTATTATTTTACATTTCAATCAATTTAATTTGTTGCAACTTAACCATATTTAATTTATCATTTTTATTACTGATTTTTAAAAAATTTTTAATAATTTTAATTAAATATTTGATATTTATATTTATTAGAAAAAAAATAATCGGAAAATGAAAATAGACTTAATCTAAATTATATTTAAATTAATTAATTAAAGATATATTATATTATTAAAATCAAATAAGATCAATCAAGTTTATATATTTATATCGTAAATATTTTAATATATTTATCGAATTATTAAAATAAAAGTACTGATATAACAGCAATCTTTTCTTAACAATAATTAAATATGCAGATATAATTATAATAATGTTTTATTTTTTAAAAACGGTTGTTAATCTGAACTTTACAAAATGATTTTGATCATTTAGAGTTCTTGTCTTATTATTTAAATAAGATTAAATGTAATGATAGTTTATTATTAAATCAATTTAGATTTATCTTTTCTCAAAATTAAAAACATTTTCAATCGTAAATTTTTTGCTTAAACTATTTTGATTAAATATTTGTATTAATTTATAATTTAATAACTTAATTATTTTAAAGAAACAATTTTCTAAAATGTTTAATCTCTACAAAATTGTGAACACCTATTTCTTAAATAAAAACATGCCCTACTTTCCAATACTTATAAAGAACACCCAAGTAGTCATTAAGATGTAGTACTAACTGCAGGTCTGGAACCAGCACGATCAAATGGTGTACTCTAAAGATTTGCTTGAAGAGCCAGTGGCTTGGTTCGTCACATTCAACACCCTAATCTACAAACCTGCTCCCAGAGACCAAGAGTCTAACTAGCATTAATATTAAAGTACAAGGGCAACTCATACATGAAGGTGGATGTGGCCAATCAGCCATTTGGGAGTATTAATAATTATCACATCATCAACTGCATCTAGACAAGGGACTTGAAGAACGGAGAGTTTGAACTCATCAATAATTGTACATATTACCTTATTTTAGATAAGGTCAGAAATTATATTTTTTTCGAGATAATTTATATTTCGAATTTATACTTATAAAGGTAATTAAAAAATCTAGATGCAATACAATTTTAAAGGGGGGTGTCTAAGTCGGTGGCAAAAGATTTCCGAAATCTAAGTAGGTGACAAAACTAATTTTTCAAAATTCACTAAAATCCTAAGTCGGTAGCGTGATAAAAAATTTTTTTCTCTCAAATTGATATCATTAAGAACCATAATAAAAATGAAAATTTATCACAGATAATTAATCAATCTCTATCATAAAACATAGGCGCTTGACGGAAACTGTTTCACTCATAAATTAAATTAGAATTTCTTTAATAATTTGTTACACTTTAAGAAGTAATTTGCTGATAAAAATATTCCTATATAAATATTATTGAAATATGATAATATTTCAAATAATGATCTTATGAGAAAAAAGTATAATTGAAGTTTGTTATAGCCTAATCGTCAAATGTTTCATATTTCAATAATATTTATATAGGAATATTTTTATCAGCAAATTACTTCTTAAAGGGTAACAAATTATTAAAGAAATTCTAATTTAATTTATGAGTGAAACAGTTTCCGTCAAGCGCCTATGTTTTATGATAGAGATTGATTAATTATCTGTGATAAATTTTCATTTTTATTATGGTTCTTAATGATATCAATTTGAGAGAAAAAATTTTTTTATCACGCTACCGACTTAGGATTTTAGTGAATTTTGAAAAATTAGTTTTGTCACCTACTTAGATTTCGGAAATCTTTTGCCACCGACTTAGACACCCCACAATTTTCAATTATTATATTAATGCAATAATCTTATCAATTTTTATCAATAATTGTTTCAATATTTTTAAATAATAAAATAGTTGATCTTCATTAATTTAATTTTATTGCACTAAATTTTTTTCATGCAATTCGGACTTTAGACATATATTTGAAAAAGAAATTTTGTTATTATGAATAAAATTGTTTGTTTTATAATTTTTAAGTTAAAATTATGCAATTTTAAATATTAAAAATAAAGCTATAACTATTTTATTATATTTATATAATAAAATACAATTTGATCTCAATTATTTATTATAAATAATATTTAAAATTGTTTATGTTATATCTTTTATTATAATTTATCATTGAGTTCTAAGGATATTTGCAGGCATAATGACCGCAAATGTATCCTCCAAATGAATGCCCAGCAAGATAAAAATATCTCAAAATTTATTTAACTTAATTCTTAAAACACTATTTTTGGAATAAACAGAAATTAACAAATTATTTTTATGTGATTTGATCATTTGATATGTGATAACTTTAAAATAAATGACGTGTATATATTTATCAATACTTTTTCATCTAGTCTATTCAATCATTGCCATTTTATCATTGCTAATATTATATTGAGATGTTTCTTGGAATTCATTTGATCCTTTATTCTAAGGTTAATCACTAGATTTTTGAATTAAATGACTTCTCTCTTCGGTATCAAACACATATAAAATATGATAAAGCAAATGAGTAATAATAATTAATTAATACATCATGAATAATTAGCCTGGCGAATTCTTCTGGGTTATCGAAGTACATGTGATGGTCTGACTTGTCCACCGTGTACAAGTGACTCAATTTGCCCTCATAGATGTTATTAGACAATACTCTTCTACCTGCAGTCTCATCCATCCAGTCAATTTGTTTAGTAATATTTAAACATAATAATGGAAATTCATATCAATAATTAAAGTGAATGTCACCATAGAAAAAGCTGATTGGAAGATTTAAATCTTTATTGGCTAGTCTAGTTTCACATTCTAGAGGATTCTTAGCGTACATACCAACATGAAACTGCACAAAGATTGCGTACTCACTACTTCCATCTCTCATGAATATCTAGTGCATGTATATTTTACTAATTATTATATTATTTACTATCACTTGCTAAAATAATTTTGATTAATGATAACATCTTAATATAGTTAATTACTGAATATAATTACAATGTAGTTAAGAAGTGTTTCAAATTCATCTTCAGGGAGCATGCCCATTCTCTTCTTCATATAGCCTCTGATCATTTTCTTGCCAATTAAACTACCTGACTTTCTCATCATCCCAAATGGTGACCAATCCCAAAAACATTTTATATAACATATTTGATTGGTTTTAAATTTACTTATGTATAAATGGTTGTTCCAGGCGGATTGAGCAATTGATCTGATAAATTTAGGGGGTCCACGACCATTAGGAAGTTTTTTAAATGCAGCCACTTCATCGGTAGGTTTGAATGGCACTCCAACAGGGCTAAGCATCAATAATTTCTTGATGTTCTAAGGATATTTATTGATTTATTAACTAATGACTATAAATAGAAAGAGACTATCGAGAAATTTATTTAAATATATTAAGTCAATCACAAATCATAAATTATAACATTAAACTTAGAAAAATAATTATATCATGGGAAACGCGTGGAAGGGTATATCAGAAGATGCTCTCAATCAGCACGAAGCAGCTGTCTTGAAATACTCAGGGATACAGCCAGAAGACTTCGAGATTCACAATGTCAAAATTGATGAAGAAGGAAATCATATCAGAACCATCTAAATTGGAGATGTAAGTGCTGACAAAAATATAACGTCATTTATTCAAAAATACATGGTTAATTTTGTTCAAATACAACAAATATGATTAAACTAAGTGCTAAACTAAAATATAGAGATCAAGAGTGAAGTTAGTACTGGTTCATGGCTATGGAGCTTCTGGAATTATATTCTACAAAATTATGAAACACTTATCAGAATTAAGAATAATAATGAAATTTGTTTAATATTTTTATCAGAGATGTTCCACGTTATTTTGATAGATATAATTGGCATGGGTGCTAGCAGTAGACCAGAATTCAAAGCTAAAACTGCTGATGAAGCTGATGATTGGTTCGTAGAAAATCTAGAAAAATGGAGATTAGCTATGGGAGATCTTAAGGATTTTTATCTTGCTCATATCATTAAAAATATATAGTCTCAAATACACAACATTTTCTTATATACAATTAGAAGAACAATTATTATTAAGTAAAATTAATTGCTTAATTATGTGTGCATTTATAATTTTGCCTTACTTGAATATAAATTATAACTTTATTATTTATTTGCCAGTCAACTTATAAACCATACCTATCAGTATATTTCTTACCGAAGCTCAATGTTTCGCATATGCTTATGTTAATGTGAGCTAGTAATATGATTTAATATCTAAATTATATTTTATAGTAATTTATTATTAAGCTCCATCTTGCTTCTTACATCGTTTTTGAACTGATTGCCTGAAATTCTATCTCCTCTTTAAGAGAGTGTGCCAAAGTATATAACTGAGGTCTTTTGACCAAAATGGTAAACTTTGAACTTAACATCATGCCTTTTCACATAACCGTTGATAGTAAAATCGCCCTCTGAATCCACCCCAAAGCCTTGAATCACATCATTTTTAATTACTAATTTCTTAAAGTTTATGGCCTTTTTCTCATTGTTTAGTTCTACTGATCCAACTGCTGAGCCTTTTTATAAATTTATCAATGAATTTAATATCACTCCAATATGATTTAGAAATTCTAAATAATTTAATATAAAATCCTTGAGAAGTACCAATTAGGTGATCACAGTAAACCGAGTATTGTACGCAGTTGTGGCATAAATCAAAATCACAAGATTTATCTGAACAGTTATACCCTGGAATCTCTTTTGTTTAGTAGAAATCTGTGATTCCACTAAAACATCCTTGAGGAAAAATGTCTGGGCCATTGCATTTCCACCCTGAATCCCTTACTTCTTCTTTTGGGAAATTATGGTGATGCTGTGACAAGGTGATATTTTATATAAAATTAAAATAGATTATAAGAAATGTATTTGTAGGAGGGATCTTAAGAGTGACCCATGGCCTAGTTTCTTTAGTATTTGGTTAAGTGGTTAATTCCAAAGAACTTGCTGAACAGCCCATAATTATTTTATTTTAAAAGAATTGATAAATTAAAAAAATATTCATTCATTTTTAGTATTGCTCTATTTATTATCTTTATTCCTTACTGCTAATTTATTGACAATAAGTTTGCAGCTAAATTATTAACATTTTTTAATTTATTAAAATAGAAATTTAAACAGGAATTTTAAGACATTTAAAAAATACAATCAAATTTAATTCAAAGCAAATATATATTTATATATATCAACTAAATACCTAACAAGTAAAAACGAAAGTCCTCAGATTTTATAGAAAACTTGACGTATCAGATTGACTTATCAAAGCTCTACAAGATTCAAAACCCCAAAACCCCTTAGTGAGGTTTATAAGTGTTTTGATTTGTAGGGTATAGTTGGGGTCTTATTGGGGTTAGTAGAGAAAACGCAGGTTTTTTGTGAATTTAATGAATATTTAATGAATATAAGAGTACTTAACTCAAACAAATTTTATCTGCTTGTCTTTATTATATCTCTTGAACCTTGCTCTCTAAAGTGGCTCAAGTATGTCATCTAAGGATTATCTAGGATATGAAGGAACTCTCACGATTATCATCTCTAATATGCTTTTTATTTCTTCGCAGACATCTTCTTACTTTATATGCTTCTAAGCCAAACTTATTGATTATTTTTCATGCTTTGTACCAAAGTAAGACATACATTCCATGTCACTTTCTAAAATTATTGCTGCTACTGCCCAAACAACCCATTAAACAGAACCATTAGTCAACTTCTCTCTTATTGGGAAGTAACCTGAGTACCAAGTACCTGTGCTAAAGTGACAATCTCCTATCTTAAAGCTCTATTGAAATCGATAACCACTACTTCTAAAGGGCAGAGATTTAGCATAACGTTTTCAGGCTTCAATCTCTATGAACATATCCAAGTTCATGCAACTCCTTAACACCCTGAATCATATATGAGAGTATATCGTTTAAATCAACAGGGAATCTATTGTGATATAGGTAGTCTATCAGAGTCATCTCAAATTTCATTAGCCTCAATGCAATGAAACCATAACTTAAAATACACCATTTAGCTTAAGCAAATTCTTGCAGTCTTTTCTTTAGGCCTCTCTAAGTACCATGTATTCATTAGCAAACTCGTTCTAATACTGTTGATTCTTAATAAGATAACTCAATGGATACACCTTGTATGCATACTCATCAACTACTATGAGCTTTGCTTTTGCAGGACGTTTATATTCAAGTAGTTTTCAATACAAGAGCTGAGATCAACTGCATTTAATGCAGGTATATTCATAGCCTTCGCTTAGAAGCATGCTAAAATTGTATTACCTGCTGGCTGGTTCATCGATTCATATCGCTTCTGTCTCTTGAGTCTCTCTTGCTGCTCTCTATATGACTCAAGAGTATTAGATTTTCTTTTAGCTGGTACTAGTTTTTTAGTCTCTTTATCTTCAATCAAGAACTCACTGAGGTGATGCTTTTGCATATGCCTTTTAACTTTAGATGAGTGAGTATATGATTTCATGCATGTCGTACACTAATACCTACCATCTACCTTTTCATGCTTGAAATAGATCTTGGATTTGCCAGAGTGTACCTCTTTAAGGTGTCTCTTCAAGCTTTGTTCAGTTGAGAAATGATTCTAACAGTCTTCACATTAATATGTTTTTATCTTTTCGATTGGTTGCTGTTCTTTTAGCTCCTCAACATAATAAATGTAAGTTTAAACCCCTATCTCTGCACTCTCCCTCTGGTTTAATACTTCTATGATAAAAACCTCTGCTTCAAATTCAAGAGCTCTTAGCTCTACCTCCCTCTCAACATAAATGATTTCAGGCTTTTTAGTGGAGCCAAAGTTTAGCTATGATTTATGATAAATAAAATGAAAAATAGATGATTATAAGAATTTGATTAAGAATATTAGATATAATAAAAATGTCTGATCAGAAGATGCCATGACACTCACAATAAATGTAAGTTACAAAAAACATATCTATTTTTTATTTTTTTTAGTGGTCTTACCTGGGAAGAATCGTGACTGACTTAAACTGAGTTTTTGACAAGCTACAGAAAGAAAGGGAAAGGCACAAATTATTGTAATGATGGTGACATCTATGAAGGATAATGGATGAATGATAAAAGGTGTTCTTAGATACCATATTTACTTAAGTTAATCCTAATACTTAATTATATTATCCTATTTCATTTTAAATTAAAGACTTCCTATTATTTTTCATATTGATTGACCTGCTCCTAAAAGTGCCGCTCTACGATTTAAGTTGACCGCCATGTTTAAATTCAAATTTAAATTTCTATTATAAAGCTCTTAAAACCTCTATAGCTATATCTGGACTATATAGTAGTTGAAACAGTATTAATGATGGTTTGATCTAAGCTCTAAGACTTCATATTTATACTCAGTTTATAAATATAATTTTTCTAATTTTATGCTTAATATTATGAATTTTGGTACCAACTTAGATAATATTCAGGTTGGTACTGTTACCAATTAGGTTTTGAACCATTTTGGAACTTTTCCATTAAAACCTCATTAGTTAAAAACTAGGTACTAATTAAGTTTTGGTACTATTAAATTGGTACCAATTAAATTAAACCGAATTAGTACCAGTACTAATCAAATTCAAACAAATTTAGTACTAATTTAATGGAACTAAATTGATAAAAATGGAGCTCCATCTCTGAAGTTTGTTACACCTTCTGCCAGCTTTCTCCACGTATCCTTACCAGGTTACCTCCTATAAGATGCCCATATTTAATACTAAGATTTTTAACACTAGGATCCAGAACTCTATATAATAAAATTTGAAATTCAATAACAAGAGAAGGAACAAGGATGGAATCTATAAGTACTGCAATGAAGAGGGTTGAAGCTTAAGAAATGATCTCAAGATTTAGAAGCAAGGAAGACCTCTATCGATACCTCACTTAGCATGGTAAGCATGTGACATAAACTTAATCATATACTATAGTGGGTTTATTCCTTCCAACGATGGAAGGTACCAAAATTTCATTCTTAAAAGCTATACTCTGCGATGAGAAGAAAGCCTTCAAAAACAGTGAAATAAAGTTGATAGATATACCAAACTACCCAGAGATTTCAGTTACTAATCTCTACGAGGATGCGATGAAAGATGAAGAGTTGGTAGTTTATCTTCCTACCAAGAAACAACTCTCTAACAAGCTTCCAGAAAGGAGCTTCTTCTTTGGAGTTCTTGGCACTTTAAGAGAGAGTTATCTCAGAGAGATCATAGAAGCTCACAAAAAACGCTACTCTATTTCTCCTGAAGACTAAAAGAAGCAAGGCATACTAATAAGCGAGACCTGGCTCGCTGAGCTTAAGAAGCATCCATTCCTCTCTCGTAAGCTTTGATTCATAACATTGTAGGGAAACCTGGAACTGGTATATTCCTAATGAAAGAGCATGCGAAGGTCCACAGAGAGAGAAAGTCATAGACTATTTATGAAGTGAGCAAGAGACTGTATAAAGATGTTTAAAAGCCAGAAGAAATGAACATAGATGCAGGAGCTGGCACAAAGAGAAGAAATATGGGCCCAAGCAAGCCATAAGAGAGGAGAAGAAAGAAAAGACAAACCCCTTTATGGGTTAGTTTAATATGTGAACTTATTCATTCATTTAAGTCTAACACTTATTTATAAACATTCATTCTTCCTTCTCTCGCACAAACTGTTGTCTTATCTATGCTTACTCTCTTGCAGCTACTCTGAATCAAGTCTACTGTATCTATAGGCAAGTCATGCATTAGGTGATATAGCAGCAGTTTCTTGTAGTAGGTCTTGATTTAACTCCAGTAGAATTCAATTCCAATAAATTAAGGGCTGTAAGGAACATTGTAAACAGGACTAATGTTTAACTCTTCATAAGCTATCTTAGACTCCTTAGTCTTATGAACTGAGAGGTTGTCAACAAACAGGATGATCTCTTAATCGTTGTATTTATCTCTCAGCTTATGTAGGAACTCTATGTACTACTCTCGCTTAATAGAGCGAGGATGAATAACATAACTTTCTAACCAAAGTCTTCACTAATACCAGCTAAAATTGCATGGGTTACAACCTTTACTTTCTAATCGTAGACTTCTATATTATCATACTTCTTATACCAAGACTTATTAATAAAGGTGTTGAAGGTAAACACAGCTTCATCAGCGTGTATGAACTTGATGCTATTAGTAATAGCTCTCTGCATTTAATCATATATATAGTTTAAATTATTACTATAAAATGGCACTGTAAAATCAATCACTCTCTTCACTCTATTGACAGTCTTGAAAGTAAAACCAGTTCTTCTATAAATGTTGGCTATAGTTTAAGGAGAGATACGCATGTCAGGAAACTTGCGATGAAACATCACAGCTCGCTAGTCTAGTGGAAAGTGTGCCCAATACTTTAAAGTCTTCGAGTCGCAGAGGTAGTCAATATGGTGCTGTGAGAACTTTTATTTTCTTGCAGGATGCTTCAAGTGCCTGAATTATAATGCTAAAAAGCCAACAAGCAATGATACCTAACAGTTGAGGCACTCTTGCGCAGAAGCTTTGCTATAGCAGCATAATTCATTACTGGTTTGACTTAGTCTCTATTAATACTTGTACCATGCCTAAGCTTAAGCAGTAAATCTAAATATTACTCATCATAAATAGACCCTAAATTTCGCTAATTTCTATTTCTCATTTTGCAATTTGACCTAATTTCTCTACTAACCCCAATAAGACCCAACTATACCATTTAAATCAAAGCACTTATAAACCTCACTAAGAGGTTTTGGGGTTTTGAATGAACATAGATGCAGGAGCTGGCACTAAGAGAAGAAATATGGGCCCAAGCAAGCCATAAGAAAAGGAGAAGAAAGAGAAACCAAATCCATTTCTGAGTTAATTTAATATGTGAACTTATTCATTCATTTAAATCTAAAACTTATTTATAAACATTCATTCTTCCTTCTCTCGCACAAACTGTTGTCTTGTCTAAGCTTACTCTCTTGCAGCTACTCTGAATCAAGTCTACTGTATATATAGGCAAGTCAAGCATTAGGTGATATAGCAGCAGTTTCTTGTAGTGGGTCTTGATTTAACTCCAGTAGAATTCAATTCCATTAAATTAAGGGCTGTAAGGAACATTGTATACAGGAGTAATGTTTAACTCTTCATAAGCTTTCTTAGACTCCTTATAAACCCCAAAACCCCAAAACCCCATAGTGGTAAAATTTGCAAACATAGGGAAAATTATTTATAAATTAAAAAACAGATTCTAATAGGAATTATATTGTAGATTATAACCTATTAATTCAAATTAATTATCTATATATACTATAAAAAATTTCATTAGATTTATTAGGTATAAAATCTTAAAATTTATAAAATAACCAAGATACTCTTAATTTTTAAGAAAAGGAATTATATACTTTAAATTATTGCAACTATAATATTCAAGGTGTAAATCACTCTTTTAATTCACTATCAATATCATTTATAATTTGTGATGTTAGTAAGTGAATTCATAATAAATTAAAGTAATTGTCTTAGTTATAAATTTTCATACTTTTATTTCAAAAAAACTCTAACAAACTATAACAAAGTATAACAAACTCTAACAAACTATAACAAACTATAACAAAATTTAAATAAAATTTCTATTTTTTCATTTATATGTTATCTACATTTTAATGCTTAATTAAGTTTTATCATCTAGAATCTATAGGATTCAACTTCCATAAAATGATTTATAAGA
Organism: Oxytricha trifallax; assembly: GCA_000711775.1. Lineage (NCBI taxonomy): Eukaryota > Ciliophora > Spirotrichea > Sporadotrichida > Oxytrichidae > Oxytricha > Oxytricha trifallax. The sequence continues at coordinate 43,377 of ARYC01017213.1, forward strand.
TCAAATAAAAATAAACTTATATTCTCTAATCTATAAATAAGCAAATTCAGAAAACTAGGCTTAAACAATCAAATTATATTTAATTAGAAAATTATTTACAAAATAATAGTTTTTTGCATAATTAGGATTCACTACTTTATTCAATCATGAATTTCAACAATATAGATTAATTCTATGAATATTAGATAAAATTTTATAGACTTATTTTATGTAAATTGTGTTAATTACAATTCATAAAAATGAGCTTTTAATTTTGAACTTTATCAAAATTTACCCTATTGTTTCTAAATACAGTAGTAATAATTAAAAAAGGTAACTTAAGTACTCTATTACTTTAGTTTGAATACTTTTAATTAAAGAAATTAAATTTTTCTAAAACTATTCAAGTTTTAATTAATACTAAAATTAATTTTTAGATAGAGTAAATTAACTTATGCCACAATTAAATACTATACAAAAGAATAATTTTATACTAAAATAAAAAAACTATAGCATAAAAATATAAAATGTTTGATTTTTTTCTATAGAAAAGGGTTATAATATTTTGTTTTATCAATAAAACTATAGTATCATCATAATTAATAACTCTATATACATAAAAGGGTAGATTTAGAAAATTAAAAATTACTAAAAAATATTGAGCAAAATTTACTAATTGTTAAATTCTTATTTCGTTAAATAAAACTAGAACGATAAAATGATAGTTGCTTAAAAAAGCACAAATTAAATATTCTGAGTTCCTAATTATAGTATAAAAATATTCAGTAAATTTTCAAATAAAATTCAAACATAGATAAACTCTAACAAGTTAAAGGACTTAAATTTACACAATTAAATGCATCAATAATTAGGGGAAATAAAATTATAAATTTAGGCTTTGATATGATTAAAAGATAAGATAGAGTAATTTCAGCTCAGCTTTACTCTTTTATATTTTCTGTATTTAGCATACTTTTTTAAAATCTATAAAGCACCTGCAATTATAAAATTAGTCGAGAGAGAATAATTGAATATGAATTACATTCCACAAACACAAAATATAACTAATTAACAATTGATAAACCACAATACCCCTTGCATTATGTTTTCAAAACCCTTTTGATTTTGTAAAAAGGGCCCCAAGGGCCGCCCTAGTGCCATATAAGAATATATGGGTTTATGTTAATAGTTTTAATATAAAGTTATTTACATATTAGAGAAGGTGATTATTGCGAAAATTCAAGAAAATTGAAAAAGTAAATCTACTCTTAATACTCCACTGAAATGAAATAATTTTTTCTCAAAAATTACTTGAATAAGTTTAATCAATATTCTAAAGTTAAGGTTATTTTTGTAGTAGATTAATAGTTATAAAATATAAATTAATAAATTATATATATTCTAATTAAATTAAAAAATAGTTATAAATCAAACTATAACACTAATGAATAAGACTCTTTGTTAATTCCAATAAAATGGGTTTAGTACATAAATATCAAATTTGGAATGAATAAATAATTAATAGTAAATACAAAAATCTAATTAAATATGACGCTTAATACGGAAGGAGCTTTGATAAACCTTGCATGTGCCAATCGTATCTTTATTGTTGTGAGTTGATCAATTGCGAATGTGATTATAAATCAAGTCCAATTCGTTGCTATGGCTGGTATCTGATGATGGGTGAAGGCTGTTGGTGGTGTTGCGTGATATTACGTGGTGTGTTATTGGGATGACCATGGGCGTTTGCATCAATTTTATGGGTACCAGGCTCGTTTTGCTGTTTCTTGAAGGGTTCATAGCATTATAACATCGTCCCACAACTTTGTATTGCTGCCTTCCTGCCGTCACTCTGCCAAAATTTTTTGCGCATGTGCATTCCAGTACTTAGAGTGATTTAGATTTGCTGAAAATCATCTCCGCAACTCTTACAGAAGCGTGAAATACCATATATAAGAGAGTATAAATGAAAAGATACGGGTTTGAGTTAGAAATTACGCATTAGCAAAAATCTCAAAAGTTGATTCGCTATAGAATGGCCAGCCCTAATATTTCTAGCTCACTTATTTACGATGCTTATCTGCTGGGGATTTACGATTCCACAAACGCCTAGCGTAGTACAATCATATTCATTCACGGACACGGGAGCCAAGCCTCTCAATATTTAAACTACTGTAAGGCAGCAGGCTTTATAAGGTACGATTCGAGATAATCCAAGTAAATTAGTAATTGATGAGTCAGGACAAAATGATATTGCCAGTCTAAAGCCAAGGCTCCCGTACATTCAGCGAAGACCCATAACCAGCTGAAATAAATCAAGGCGTGATCGAAGTAGAGGTTCGTGATGGAGTACGAGTGGATGCGAGCAGGGACGATTAAGAATAATTAGCTGATAATGAGATTCAAGCATCCGCTGAAGATATTCCAAAGGAAAATAACCCTTCTGTGATAGAACCTAGTGTCCCCGATGTGAGAGGTGCTGAACGCGATCGCAACGAACGAGATAGTTCAGATTCCAGTTCCAGTTCGAGCTCCAGCTCAAGTTCCAGTTCAGCGTCAAGTATTGATCACAACCCTCCGATAAAAAAAGCCTAGGGGAGCAATACTCAGCAGCAATCTCAGAACGGGAAGTAGGGTTCACGTAGAACGAATCTTGGGAAAGGCAACTGGAATCACGGATCGCGAGTCGACTAGAAAGGTAACGGTAATATTGACTACGACGAAGATTACGTTCTCGCCTCTCGCAAAGGGCGTAACAAAGCACTTCCAGAGAGGCCCAAGGGAATTACTCGCTCAAGTACAATTTCGCTGAAAAAGAATTATTCAGTAATCAGTCACGAATATTCTATTGATCCTATTCGGGGTAAAACGATTCAATTCAAGCTTAGGTATCATGATTCTAATCGTATCGTCCTCGTTGACTACTATTTTCTCTCACAGAATTGCGCAGACGGCATTCTTGGACCTATTCATGATTACATCAAGCAGAACGATATCAAAATAGTTCAACCAAAAATAGTCAAGGCGAGGGGCAATTGCGCTGGAGCTAGTCTAGCCAATGTCAGGGTCGATCAATAACCACAACCATTACTGGATATCGACTTTGGTACAGGATGGTACTACTCTAAGAAATACTAGTATGAAGTATTCGAGCCCAATAGATTAAAATTTAGCAGTATGTGGTTCCAAGGGGCGAGGCCGTAACATTTAATGGATTGTGTGATCCACGCGGTCAACTATGCTGTTGGATATCGCTGTTTCACTTCTCGTGAGCAAGTCATTAGGTATATGCGGAGAAGAATGCACATTACTCACTAAGAGGCACTCACTTTCAAATAACTCAACGGGGTCTCGCTCAAGCAAATGAACGATGTCGTTGCTGACTCCAATAACAATTTGTACTCCCCTGCTAAAATTTACGAATGGTAGTACTCCCAGCAAAATCCTTACTGCAAGGATTTGATCAATTAACTCAGCTTATTCGGCTCGACAGTATTCATCATGATCTACAGGGAATAAGCAATTGGACAAACCTCTACACACGCCGTTACTCTTAAGAAATGTTCCTAAGGAATTGCACTCTTCGACAGTGCTCGATCCGCTATTCTTTACTCAGGTATTGAAAAATGTGCTTGCCAATTGAACGTCGATGATTTTCTCAAGAGTATCTATGCAGTGCAGCTTTGGGTGCTGGAGGCGGACTCATACAGCCCGTAAGAGAAATAGTAACAGTTGTCCTTACTGAAAAACATAATGACTGGTGATAGAACATCTGCTAAAGGTCGAATTGTTTGTACTAAGCGTAACAAGAAAGCGAAGACTAAGCACATGACCATGAGAAGAAGCATAGAGCTTAGAAGCCGCTCGAGAGCGCCGAGGATTATCCTTGAGTAACTATCTAATATTTAATTACTCCTAATAATGATTTTGCGATAACTCACTCTCTACACGCTAAAACACAGCGTATTTACTTATAGTACAATCCTCACTGAGTCTACATTCACGCCAAGGTGGTTTGAGAAGATTTGCGTAAGCGCTCGAGGAGATAAAATGAAATCAAGGCAGTGACCCCGTAAATGCATGAATATTAAAAATTCCTTACCGCCCCGAGTACTTTCAGGTAATGTAGTGGAAATTGCAGCTTCATTATTTATCCAACCAGAATACTGAATATCTCGCTGACCAGCCAAAAAATGTCAGCGTAAGTTCTAACAGTAGATGCGTTCAAGAACCAGGAATCCAAATAAATAACTTTGATCGAATAAGACTCGCCCAGTGTAGTAATAAATCGTAATCAATCGAAAGACCCTCTAGTAATATCTTATAAACTTCGACTAGTATGACCGAACCGAATAAGGTTTCCCTCGAGCAGCTCTCCCGCTATATCAACTCCAAGCAGGAACTCTACGAATCGACTCTCAGGAACGGATACTTCCTGCCAAAGATAAAATCGTCTATCGTGACTCAGGAATATCTGCTGCAAGTCATCAGCGGAGAGCTATGGTGTCCCCAGTACAAGGATATCCGTTTGCTGCCATGCGTAAGGCCCCCATCGAAATAGGTGCTCCTCGAAAAGATTACGGATATCGCGGAAAAGATGAAGAAGCCACTAGGAATCGGAGAGGGCGGTCAGCCAGATAAGGCCTGGCTCGTAAGCGTCCTGTCCACATATAGTCCCCGAGATGAAATTTTCGATAAGGGTTATTTGCCGCCGCCCAAGCCCAACGCGATCAAGAATCTCAGGTTGATAGAGTTGCCAACTGGATTTCTAAAGAACTTGCCTCACTCCAAGAATACGCAACGCCGTACAAGCCTTGCCCTGGTAAGAGAAGGTAAAAGGGCAGCCAAGAAGCAGAAGCTCACCATTTAGAGAGAAAGGCTTGAAAGTAGATTGAGCGCTCAAGATCATTCTCACAGCGTCTTATCGAAAAGCCCCCATCGTAAGTACTATTTGCTTCCTTAACCAATCGATAAATAGTGCAGCAAAGTGCCAGCAAAGCCAACCAGTCTTCGCACTATGCTACTCCATCCAAGATGCAGTTTTGATCAAACCACGTTCCCCTGCAAAGCACTAATCAGAGCTGGGAGGTTTGAGGAGCTGATGTTACGGACTGACTGTTGATCTAGGCTATCCAAGATCTCTGACATCGTCTGCAGCACCTAGTCATCGGAAGGTTGACGATCGCTGAAGTGAATGACTCGTTATCTCCACTCCCGTTTAACTACGGCCCAGAGTCGTTCTATAGAGTTCATCGTGCAGCTATAAGGCGGCAAGAAAAAGGGTATCAGCGTATCGCTGAAGGCCTCTCGAGCAGCCTTGCTGTGATGGGACGACAAGTTATCCATGACACAGTAAGCGGTACCGCGTATGCGTGTCCTCATGTCCTCAAGGAAACTCCTGAAGCGTTCGCCATTGAGCCCACCCGTGAAAATGCGATAGATTATCAAGCCTAAACGACTACTTATTGCTGCCACTATTGTGAAGGATCTTCCTCTGGTACTCGGGATTGTTATGGCGACTCCTTTCTTGCACCAAACTCGAGTAGGCGTTTGCCAGCGATGGACAGTTGTCTCGTCAATATAAATAACGTGCTGCCCAGTCTAAATAAGCTGACCAAGCTCCCGTGCCTTTTCTTCCTGAGCCGCTTTGAACTTGTCCAACCCTCTAACTTTGGCACTGTATTGATACTAGGGTTTGGCGTAGGATATCCCGTTCCGTTTATAGCACGCCGCTAGAGCTGGAGCAGTGAATGAGGGCAGCCTGTACTTGCGTTTTATAAGTTCCGTTCTACGAGAGAGAGAGAGGCCAGCCATTGCTTGCAAGGATTCTACTGAGCACACCTCCCTAATCTAACACTTCGTAAGAATCTACTGGCGATTGCGAGCACAGTTGGAGCGTCTACGGATTACCTTAAACCCGTTCTATCGCCATCGTCTGAGTATCATCGAAATCGTTGAAACCCGTATGCCCACTCGCAATGCAATTTCCTTGTAGCTGTACCAGATCCGCTTTGAAGATGTCAAACACGAGTGTCTAAGAAATACTATCAGCTGTTATAGCGATTCGCTCGTGTCCCTCATAGATAAACGTTTACTTGGAAGTAATCTCTGCTGGGGTCATTCCTTCCTTATCGTGATCCTCTGCCGTCCCTTAAGATACTCCAAGAGATTCACATTGTCTATCTGTCTTCGCTTGTGCACGAAATCCTGTGCAAAATTATCAGTCTCGTCATTTGATCGTTTCCGTTTCTTTCCCCGAACCTCATAGTCTAATTATTTTTAAGTTTGCAGTGAATTCATTAAAATTATTAGTTTATTTCATATTACATTTTCACTCCAAATTTAATATTTATGTACTATTAGTCTTATGAACTGAGAGGTTGTCAACAAACAGGATGATCTCTTAATCGTTGTATTTATCTCTCAGCTTATGTAGGAACTCTATATACTACTCTCGCTTAATAGAGCGAGGATGAATAACATAACTTTCTAAGCCAGAGTCTTCACTAATACCTGCTAAAATTGCATGAGTTACACCCTTTATTTTCTAATCGTAGACTTCTATATTATCATACTTTTTATACCAAGACTTATTAATAAAGGTGTTGAAGGTATACACAGCTTCATCAGCGTGTATGAACTTGATGTTATTAGTAATAGCTCTCTGCATTTAATCATATATATAGTTTAAATTATTACTATAAAATGGCACTGTAAAATCAATCACTCTCTTCACTCTGTTGACAGTCTTGAATGTAATACCATTTCTTCTATAAATATTGGCTATAGTCTAAGGAGATATACGCATGTCAGGAAACCTGCGATGATACATCACAGCTCGCTAGTCTAATGGAAAGTGTGCCCAATACTTCAAAGTCTTCGAGTCGCAGAGGAAGTCAATATGAGCCTAAAAGAACTTTTATTTTCTTGCAGGATGCGTTCAACAACCAGAATTAAAATGCTAAACAGCTAGCATACAGTGATACCTAACAGTTGAGGCACTCTTGCGTAATAACTTTGCTATAGCTGCATAATTTAGTACAGGTTTGGCTTAGTCTATATTAATACACGTACCATACCTAAGCTTAAGCAGTAAATCTAAATATTACTCATCATAAATAGACCCTAAATTTCGCTAATTACTATTTCTCATTTTGCAAATTGGCCTAATTTCTCTACTAACCCCAATAAGACCCCAACTATACCCTACAAATCAAAGCACTTATAAACCTCACTAAGGGGTTTTGGGGTTTTGTGTAACAAACATCATCTCTAAGTCAAATGGACACAATTCCAATGTTTAGAATTCAGATCTCATCACTTATCTATCATTCTGAACGAAGAAAAACTCCTTTTTCCATCACACTACAACATTATGATTATGAGGGGGTTAGAAAAAGAGGATTTCGGGGGTTTTTCTTTTGGATGAAGAGATATTAAAAAATTAAGAATTATATTTTGATAGACAATTCTATAAGCTAAGTAGAATAATTTTATGAAAATTTATAGACATTAGGTTAGAAGGTTATTGAAGTCAAAGTCAATGCATCCATATTTTACATTTCCCTTAATAACTTTCTTCAGTGTGAGATTCATGGAAGATGAGTAGGGTAAAAGTTGTAGTCCATACCCTAAGCTATCGAATGGGGTATATGTTCCAATACAAATTCAATAAGGATACAGAGATAAATATAAAATGAGGTCAGAAATTTTGTAAAACGATGAGAAATATTGAAATCGATTTTCCTCGCTTGGCGAATTAGTTGGTGAAAAACTTATAGGTTATAAATGATAGATCATTATATGCTCTTCATAAAAATCCTGAATTCGTTGCCTCATTAATTTATATGAGTTATGTTTATTACATTTAAGTTTTCATACTTTATTTTACATTTCAGATTTAATTTCGATATATTTCTCAAATGTAATGTAGCTTCAAATTTGACTATAGGAGAAAAAATGTTTCTACATGAGATAATCTGTATTAGATTTGATTTGAGTTTTTCACCAACTAATTCGCCAAGCGAGGAAAATCGATTTCAATATTTCTCATCGTTTTACAAAATTTTTGACCTCATTTTATATTTATCTCTGTATCCTTATTGAATTTGTATTGGAACATATACCCCATTCGATAGCTTAGGGTATGGACTACAACTTTTACCCTACTCATCTTCCATGAATCTCACACTGAAGGAAGTTATTAAGGGAAAAGTAAAATATGGATGCATTGACTTTGACTTCAATAACCTTCTAACCTAATGTCTATAAATTTTCATAAAATTATTCTTCTTAGCTTATTGAATTGTCTATCAAAATATAATTCTTAATTTTTTAATATCTCTTCATCCAAAAGAAAAATCCCCCGAAATCCTCTTTTTCTAACCCCCTCATAATCATAATGTTGTAGTGTGATGGAAAAAGGAGTTTTTCTTCGTTCAGAATGATAGATAAGTGATGAGATCTGAATTCTTAACATTGGAATTGTGTCCATTTGACTAGAGGTGATGTTTGTTACAATGCAACAAACTTCAAAATTGGGTCAAGTATCTGCAAAAAATGAAATTATCTCAGGCAGCGATTTTTTCCATGACTTGACTCTAGAAGGAATAATGTAGATCAAACATTGGCTACATGTTCCATCCTACTCATAATTCATGAAAAAATTAACTCAGAGAGATATTTCAATTTTAGTGAAAGTCATTAAGAATTCATACGAATTACAGTATTTTGAGGATAAAAAATCGTATGAATTTCCTGATGAAAGACGCAAAGAAGATAAAATTTAGATCTTGATTAAATGCACAAAACACTTATTTAGACCAAGAAAAGCCCTCAAGTAATTTGGTTGAGGAGATAAGAAAGGAAGAAGTTTGGGGCAGAGAAATATTTAAAATATATTTATCTTGATGCGGTAAAATTTTTTGTGAATACTATAAGAATGTAATGTTCTCGTTAAATTTTTCTCTTCATCTTACACTTATAAAATTTTTTCATTGCTATTTCGTATAGAGATATTAACTTATTAGGAGTTTAAAATTTAAAAAGTTAAATTTAAAGGGTCTATAGTTAAGTTATGATAAATATAATTTGATCTATCGATGAGTCAAATTATTTGCTGATAAAATATATCAAATTAAAATCAATATCAGTTAAAACGATAATATAAAAATCAAAAAATACTAAAATTTCATATTTAATTTAATTTTAAATATAATTTTCACAATTTCTCATTTTAAATATATTTTGATAATAAAAAATCTCAATATTTCATCCTCTTTCATTAAATAGAACTTTTATGTTTTTTTTTATTAATCCTCAAGGATATATGATTTAATACTAATAGATTTTATATGTGCGTTATAAATTCTCCTTAATTTAAATATGTAAATTAAAAATTGTGAAAATCTAAAATTATTAGATGAAGAAAAATTGATGATGAAATTATTGAAAAAATAGAAAACTTGTTCAAAATTTTTATACATTTAAATCATCGAGAGACACTAATTAAAATTAATTACACACAACAATCACAATAATGCACAGTTTAGTTTGATTTTTTGAAAACTTAATTATATTTTACATTAATAATTATTATTATTTATAAAAATGGAGGTTTTTAGAGGAAAAATAAAATTTCTATTGTCTCCTTCAGAATCTCTAAAATATTTAATTAGCTGCAACTATAATTAATCAAAATCCCAAAACCCTTAATGAGGTTTATAAGTGCTTTAATTTGTTGGTAATTTGTTAGGGTTTGGGGTAATTAAGTTGGTTTTAATATGAAATTTATAGTAAATGTATTTAATTTAATCACTCAAAATGCACTTTTGGATCGTGTGGTAGAGTTCTGAAGTTCATTTTACTTAACCACAACTTTTTCTGTTCTATTGATAAGTCTGATCTTGAGTTTGGTTTTATTACTATTGACTCTGCAATTTGCTTCATTGATTGAGACACTCTTGTTTCTGTCTATAAATTGCTTGATTCTTTGCTTTGCATCTTTCTCGCACCTTGTAGAGTAATATACGTTGCGAGGCATATCGCACTGTATTAATATTACAGCTAAAGCCAACACATCCCATTAAAAGTTACAATCTCTCTCTAGTCTTCTCTTTTTGGATAATAGCCTGGAGTTCCCATTATAGTTCCAAGCCTTAATACTTCCACTCTTTAGCCTCTGTTGAAATCGATTATTGCTGCTCTTACTATTAAAAGTTTTATGATTATATTTTATGGCTTCAAATCTCTGTGAGCAAACCCAAATTTGTAAAGCTCTTTAATATCTTGTACGGTCTGAGTTGCTATTTATCCAAGTTACTTATGATTCATTTAGTATGTTATGAAATCTCTTAGAGTGATTTCATATAGTGGGACTCTGAAAGTAAAATGATCCGAGGCAGTTATTTATGAAAGTTCATCTCACAGTTATCACACTTTTTATTGCTGGCAAAGGTAAGTTCTCTTAAAATGTTAGCGCTCATATTTAAATTTGAATTTAAAATTATAAACTGTCTCGCTAACTCAGAGCTAATATGAGAGTTTCCAACCTTATAAGTTTTAATGGAGGTTTTTAGAGTATTAGCGAAGAAAAATGAGAACTAAGAGACTAACTAGCTCTAAATATGGATGAGAAAGCAACAATTTTTACTATTAATAATAAATTGATTACAGCTCGTACCGATTTAAGAGTTGCACCTAGTTAAATACTTACTGCTTTAGGAGATTTTTTTTTATTATATGATTAAAACTAGGGCGCTCCTTATTATGTACTAGCTTTTTAGGAGTTGCTCCTAATTAAGTGCGTACAATTTTAATTTAAAATATGGAACTATAACAAAATAAATTGACATCAATCTCTCATGTTTGAAACCAGTTCTTAAAACTATATTCATATCCATCTTAAAGATTGACCTCCTATAGTAATATTTAACAGTAAGTTTTACAGAGGTATATAATTGAAATCATAAACTTAAATTTGAATATCATTTCTTAGATCTGTAAACAAAATGGGGGTCAATGAATGATGCAATGAAAAGAGTGCAAGCTCAAGAATTGATTCAAAGTTATAGAAGCAAGGAGGATTTGAATCGCTACCTGGTGCAGCAAGGTAATAAACTCATAGTAACTTATCTTTATTATGTAGTTGGTTTGTTCCTACCAACGATGGAAGGTACTAAAATATCATTTTCAAGAGCGATAATCTGCGAAGTGAAGAAGCATTGAAAACTTAAGATGTAAAGTTTGCAGAGATTCCAAACTATCCAAAAATCTCAGTGACTTATGATGATTCTATGAATAACCGAGAGGTTTCACTGTACCTGCCTGCTAAAAAGCAATTTTCAATTTAACTACCTGAAAGAAACTATTTCTTTAGCATACTTGCAACAATTTAAGATGATTACTTGAAAGAAATTATTCAAGAATCCCATAAGAAAAGGTACAGCATCTCTCCAGAAGACAAGAACAAACAAGGCATCAAGATAAATGAGAGCAGGCAATCAGAACTGCAAAAGCACCCTTATACTTCAAGTAAGATTTATAGCTTAACTCTTTAAAAAATCTGGTACTGGCATCTTCTTAATGAAGGAATAGAGCAAGCTTCACAGAGAGCGAAAATCGCAGACAAAGTATGAAGTTAACAAGAGAATATACTCAAATATTTAGAATCCAGAGTCAATGAACATAGATGCTGGAGCTGGCAGTAAGAGAAGAAACTTAGGAGGAGGGAAGCAACAGGAGGAAGAAAAGAAAGAGAAGCCAGCTCCCGCGAAAGAATTTTAAATGTGATTTATAAATTAATTAACTTTTATAAACATTCACTCTCCCTTCTTTAGCACACTTTTAAGCCAAATAATTATCAACTCTCTTAACTGAACTTTTTATAAAATCGACAGTATCGATAGGTAGGCCATGCATCAAGGGGCATAGCAGCAATTTCTTGTAATGACCTTTTAAAATACCCCAGTAGAACTCAATTCCATTAAACTATTGACTGTAAGGCGTTGAACACTGGCGTTATTCTAAGTTGTTCATAACTCTTCCTTGTTTCTTTAGTCTTATGAACAGAAAGATTATCAAAGAATAGTATAATCTCTTATTCAGAGTACTTCTCTCTCAGCTGCTCTAAAAAAATAATATACTCCTCTGTCTTAATAGAGAGAGGATAAATAACATAAATTTCTAAACCAGCACCCTAACTAATTCCTCCAAGAATTGCAATTGTTTATACCTAGACATTCTAGTCATATACTTCTATATTACTATGCCTCTTATACCAAGAATTCTAGATGAAAGTGTTGAAGGTAAACACAGCCTCGTCAGCATGAATAAACTTAATATTATTCTATTAAGCTCTCTGCATCAAATTATAAATATAATATAATTTATTGTTGTAAAATGCAAGATGAAATCAATTACTCTTTTGATACGATTTACACCTTTGTAAGAGATTCCATTTCGTTATTTAATGTTTGCAACAGACTATGCAGAGTTCTTCAACTCAGGGAACTGGCGGTCAAACATAGTAGCTCGTTGATCGAGAGAAAAGTGGCCCAATACTTCAAAGTTTTTTCATTGATAAAATAGTTAATCTGCTTCTTTTGAAACTATTACTTCCTTTAATGCTTAGAATTCAGCTATTATTGCTTTAGTTATACAGCTATAATGCAGTGATAGCGAACAGTTGATGGACTTCACTTTAAGAGCAGTGTACTTGACTTATAATTAAGTACATGCTTGACTTATTCACTATACATATCACATCAATATCGCAGTTTTAACAATAAATCAATATACACTTCATCATAAATAGACCCCAAAGCTTTAAATTTTTGTTTCTCATTTAATTAAAAACCCCAACCCCTGTAAAATTCCCTTCAAATTACCACTTATAAACATCATTAAGGGGTTTTGGGTTTTTGAATATAGAGATAAATTGAGGGATGTAAATTTTATAGTAGCTAAAGATCAATTTGACTACATAGGTCTTTATTCAAAGCCTAAGTATATATCTTAATTAAAATTTTGAAAATTTTACAATAAGGGGTTAGGATGTCTCTGTCAAAATAAATAGCCTACACAATCTCTTCTTATGAACTTCTCTATTATTTATCAATAACTTGATAATATAGATTAGGTCTATCGTAATTCTTTTAATTAAATATCTATGTATCTTGACTAAATTTAAATAATTATGAAAAGAAATTATATAGATATATTTATATATTTATATATCTCTCAGTTTCAGCGAGGAAATAATTTCAGTAATATCCTTTGCCTATGCAGTAGCTGTCAGACACATAATTGGGGTCTTAGGATATAATGTTCTTAAACATCCTAATTATTGTTAAAAAATAAATGAAACGGGAAAATGCAAAAATAAATATCAACAAATAATTGATATTTGTACTCTTCCGTAATTATTTTTTTGACAATTAATAAAATCCATATAATATATTGACTCTTTATAACCCATTACCGTAAATCAAATTTACAACCCTAAATCTATTTAGATGGGTAATTATGAAATTTGAAACCCTAATATTTAGAAGTGATACATTCAACTTTTATTTATTTAAATGAAATAAATTGGTGTATAAAGAAAAGACCCAAAAATCGTTTATTAATAAAATACGAAAAAATAGGTATTATTAAATTAAATAAAAATAAACTCATTTAAAGTTTGATCATAACTCCCAATTTTTTGAATAAGTTAGAACAAAAATGTTACAATGAAAAAATTTAGCTATTTTATTGATCAGTTTACTTTTACTGCTTTTTTTATATTGATTTAGATGATTTTTATCAACATTTGTGTGTTCAGTGTTTATTTGTAGTTCTTGGCTCTTAATGAGAATGCTGGTAGTTTTAAGTGATATACTGAGATGATAGTGCATATTAATGGTTTTTGTGAGAGTTTAGATTACGGAATTGAGATTCAATGTGCTAAAATTTGTGATATACTCTTGTTCAAATATAGCAGGTGTATAGGGATTAGAAGTGAGCATATTCAAGACCTCAAAACCACTTGAGTAATTTGATTTAGTTATTAATTGATAAAAGTAGACAATAAAGGTATAATTTATTAGGGTTTTAATAGGGTTTACATAGAAGTTTTTGTTTAAATATCAGTATATTAACTGAGTATCAAGCAAGTTAATTAAATATTTTACACAAACATAGCCATATAATCATGTGGTAGTTCAATAAGATTAAAATTCTAAGTAGTCGTTTGTTTTTTTTATTGTTTGTTAATCCTCTTGGCTTGGCTTGATAATAGTTGAGTTAGAAAGTTCTCTAAGTTCCTCCATTAATTTATATTTATCGAGCATTGCTTGATTCTGAATTAGAATCTCTCTCACATTTGATGCTAATTTATTCGTTTCTAGTCGTCGCTCTTTAATATTACTATTGAATGAGCCCAAATATATCATTGAATGTTTCAATCTATCCAATAGTATCTCTCTTAAAAATAACAGGAGTACCGTATACATTTTTAAAGATGAAGCTTGCACTCTTTGAGCTCTAAGAGGTTGAAAGTTCACCAAGAAATACTCTGGCTTTAAATCTTTATGAAATAATTGAGTTTTTGAAGGTCTTAAATCCTTCAAAAACTTTCTGCACGATCTAGCCAATTTATCTTTGACATCTATTATTTGTTAAAAACTCTCTCTTAGTCATTTCGATGAGAGGAAATCTAAATGCAACATGATATTTTCTAAGTACTATAGCATTTTTTAAAAATAATATACTTGCACTCTCTAAATTTTGCTTGTTAATGAGCATATACACAAAAGCAGATTCATTAATACATTTCATCAGCAAGGTAACGATTGAATGTATATATTTTCGAGGCATATTAGTCATCAGTGATGACTTTCTTCTCTACTTTGTCCTCTCGAGTGAGGTAGTTTTCAATGCAAGAATCTATGGCAATAATTTTAAAGATAGGAATCTTCATTGTGCCATTACCTTATCATGATTGACTGGTTTCTTCATTTTAACTTACTTCTGTACCTCGATTCTCAGAGACTCAGCAGGATTTCTTGAACTTCTTTTTGAAGGAATCTTTTTTTTCTGTAGGCTCATGAGTAAACTTAAACTTTTTTGTGTTTTTCCTTTAAGTGTCCTTTGATGTCTCATGTATGAGAATATGGCTTCTCACAGAATTCACAGATAAATTTCCTATCTTATTTTTAAATGTTCGAGATATAGGCGAGATAGATAGTTGTGTCTCTCATATGTCTCTTATAAAATTTCTTATAGAGGAAAATTTTTATTGCATTCTTTGCATTTGAAGTTAACTTTGACTGGTAAAATTTATAGATTGAATGGGTGCTGTTTAACCTCCTCCTCCATTTGCAAAGCTTTTTTAATGAACTTCTTCTTAAAGAACATTTGAATATCGCAGGTCGACTCATCAAAAGCATCATAATTAGCATCCTATTGAGTACTAGAGTCTCTGGTCTAAACTTTCTTTGCCTGCTAAGATGGTAATTTTAATTTTTTTATTAAAGTAATGGCGCTCATTTTAGTTTACTGATAAATTTTATTATAATGATGATAAGTCTAGGAGGGACTTTATAATAGTAGAGTATAAGACATTTATGTAAATTCTTAAGCTATAAGTAAGAAAATAAATCACCATATAAGGCTGTCAGTTTACCTATTTTTAAGTAAACCTTATATTTTAGTGAATTAAAATAATCCTAATGAAGTTTTGATTCTCTTGGAAGTCCTCCGAATCAAGTAAAGTAAATAATTTAATCTCAAGTTTTAACATCAAGATTTCGAAGTAAATATGTATTCATAATAGTTGTATTGTTCTAGCACAACCTAACAACTTAGGAGGAACTAAAATCTCGGCTTTTATAAGAATTGCTAAACAAAGATAAAAAAGCATTTATAATTAACTAAATAGTGATGATTGAGATACTTAACTGCACTAAAATTCAGCGAAAGACCTCTATGATGATGCTATGAGTGATCCAGATGTCGCTCTCTACCTTCCATAAAAGCTGTAACTCTCTAATAAGTTGCTAAAGAGAAACTTCTTCTTCGGTGTTCTAGCAACTCTCTTAATTGACTATTTAAATTAAATAATTTCAGAAGGTCATAAGATACGCTACAGCATCTATTGAAGAAAAAGAGTAGCAAGGAAAAAATCAACGAGCTTTGACTAAAGTAATTGCATAAGCATCAATTAAACTCTTGTAAGCTTTAGTCTTCAAATTCTATAGAAAAACCTGAAACTGAAATCTGAGAGAGAGAAAATCTGAAGTAAAACATGAATTGAGTAAGATACTTTTCAAAGATTTATAAAAGCCAAACGAACTGAAATAGATGCAGGAGCTGGCACTTAGTGAAGAAATATAGACCTAAGTAAGTCTTAAGAGGAAGAAAATTAAAGAGAAGCCAAATCCATTGACGGGTTAAATATTATGTGAACTTTATCATTCGTTTAAATCTAAAATTTATTTATATACACAAAATCTCCCTTATCTTACACTTACTTTAGAATTATCATCGCTTATTCTTTTAGCAGCAATCTTAATAATATCTGTTCTAACCAAGATATCTCTCCACGTACCTCACCACTCTAAATCGAGACATATTTCCCCAAACCCCCGCACCACCCTATACTAAGAAACCCCTTCCCATCAAATTCTGATACCCATCACCTCTAACTTTCCTTCACTAACTTATTAAATATAATAAGTTTGCAACTTTTTGTTATCCTTAATTGTTCAACCCGAGACCCTACCTTACCTCCATAATAATTAGTATTTTTTATAATTTTGATTTATCTTGCGGACCGAAAATACATGTAATGCAATTAATTTATAGGATTCACTTTGTCTGTTGATCATTTTGGTTATAGGTTTTTATAAGAAAATGTTATAAAATCCAAATTTAGTGAATGAAAATTAGAGGTGATGGGTATCATGACTTGGTGGAGAGGGTTTCTTAATTTAGGGCGGGTAGGGAGTGGAGAGGGATATCTCAGTTTGAACAAATATCTACTGTATCTATATTCAAGTAGTGTATCAAGTGATATAGTAAAAGTTTGGCCTTTCAATTACCCAATTAATTAAATTCTGTAGAGCTTTTGAATTTAGGCAGAATAAATACAGGAGTTATGGTAGCCTTTCAAATTCCTTCCTTAAGTCTTTACATTTATAGATAGATAATTTATCTACAAACAGAATAATCTCTTAGTAAGCGCTTATCTTTGATTTATTACAAGAATTTTTTAGTAATATTTGGTCTTAATTGAACGAGAGTTGTTTCATAGTCGAGCCCATTATATTTGCTTATTTCACCAAGTAAAGCATGAGTTTTAGCCTTAACCTTTTGATCATATAATTCAATGTTGCTAAATCTTTTAAAACAAGGACTTGATATAAAGCTATTAAACTTTAATACTCTGATTCATCAACTTGTATGAACTTTATATTATACTCTTAAGACCTCTGCATTTAATTGAGTGTATAATCTTTATTATTCAAATAAAATGAAACATTTAAGTCAATTACTCTCATAAATGCGATTTACTGTTTTGGGAGATATTCCAATCTCTTTATATATATATAAGCTATAAACTTAGCAAAGATGTGAAGCTCAGGAAATCGTCGATGAAACATTGCAGCTCTCTAAGCCACAGAGAAGTGTACCCTGTATAAAAATGTCTTTCATTAATAAGATAATCAATATGATGTTGCTTAAATATTAAAGTGATCATAAGCTTAGAATTATGACGCCATCTCTTAAATTCAATGCTAATAGACATTGAGGCCTAACAGTAGCAAGAGATTTATAAAGCAGCATTGCTGTAGACGTGTAATTTAGAACATGCTTGAGTTATTTCACTATACTCATCACATCCATAATTCAACTTGAACATTAAATATTCATAATCAATGAGTAAATTTTTATTTGAATTTCCAGAACTTATTAAATAATCACTCTTTTTTATTACTAATTTTATTTAAATATATTCAAATGGAAAGTATCTCGAAATCGATGAGATTTTAAAATATGTGTCAAATAAAACGAATTAGTTAATTTAATTACTAATATCTGTATTGAAATGAATTTTTTTTCAATAATTTAAAAGTTTATATATTAAAAATTCTTCAAATACTTGATTAAAAATTTTATTCCAATAAAAAACGTTGATTATATTTAATTTGATGCGAAAAAATAATATTTTATTTAAACATATTAATTAAGTTAATAATAACCACTTTATAAACTTTAATTAATAAAACATTTTTTCATTTTAATATAGAAATTAATAATTGAATTAATTAATTTGATTATTTGGCACATATCTCAAAATTTTATCGATTACAATATACGCTCAATTTTAATATATTTAAATAAAATTAGTAATAAAATAGCGTGTTTAAATTTCTGATTATAATAATTTCTGGAAATTCAAATAATTTTGATTTAATGTCAAAACAACTGATCCCCAACCTCACTTATACTCCTTAAAATAATAATATTTAAACATTAAACCCCTACATTAATCCTATTAAAACCCTAATAAAGTATGCGCAAATAGTCTACTTTTATCAATCAAAACTCAATTCAAAAACAACTTCAGTGGTTTTGAGGTTTTGATTAGATCTAACTATCATAATTATAAATCACAACAATAACTCGAACAATTTTAAATGATATACTAAAAGAAATAATAAATAGTGTTTTTTGTCAATGAGTTGATTAAATTTAGAATGCTCATAGAGATTTGATGCATTAAAATGTTATGCTGAACATAAGCCTTTTGGAATTGGTTGTAATCGTTTTTAATATAGCATTAAGTCATTAGAATTTAACCTTAGCTAATGTTCTTTGTACTCCAGGATACTTTACGATAAGTGGGAAGTTGACAAATGGCATAATTTTAAGGTAGATTCTGCTATGAAATTAGAGGTTGATATAAAAAGCATGTTATCTTAAGCAATTGATTCATCGCATAAATGCTTAAGATATTTTATATTACTCTGTGAGAGAGGGATAGCTCTAGTAATTTTGATAAGAATTCAATTAACAGCTTTCACACTTTTGCTGCAAAAAGTAATTCTTATTCAATTTTATAGGTGTGCTGTTTTTTTTATATTATAGCTTTTACATTTAAATTTTAATTTTTACAAATGCTTCTTTTACTATTAGAACTAATAAGAGTTTTATATGCATAGATTAAAGTGTAGAAAATTGAGTTCCATAGGAGGATGAAGCTTAAAATCGAGTTGAAAAACATTTTTTACTATCAATTATAAATTTATAGTAACTTGTTCGATTTAGGGATATACCTAATTAAGAACATAATGCTTAAGAAGCTATTTAAAGTTTTTGTATTAAAATTAGACTATTAATAATTAAGTACTAACTATAATTAAAGCTCCTTGTTATGAGTTGCTCCTAATTAAGTGCGTACAATTTTAATTTAAAATATGGAACTATAACAAAAGAAATTGACATCAATCTCTCATGTTTGAAACCAGTTCTTAAAACTATATTCATATCCATCTTAAAGATTGACCTCCTATAGTAATATTTAACAGTAAGTTTTACAGAGGTATATAATTGAAATCATAAACTTAAATTTGAATATCATTTCTTAGATCTGTAAACAAAATGGGGGTCAATGAATGATGCAATGAAAAGAGTGCAAGCTCAAGAATTGATTCAAAGTTATAGAAGCAAGGAGGATTTGAATCGCTACCTGGTGCAGCTAGGTAATGAACTCATAGTAACTTATCTTGATTATGTAATTGGTTTGTTCCTATCAACGATAGAAGGTACTAAAATATCATTTTCAAGAGCGATAATCTGCGAAGTGAAGAAGCATTGAAAACTTAAGATGTAAAGTTTGCAGAGATTCCAAACTATCCAAAAATCTCAGTGACTTATGATGATTCTATGAATAACCGAGAGGTTTCACTGTACCTGCCTGCTAAAAAGCAATTTTCAATTTAACTACCTGAAAGAAACTATTTCTTTAGCATACTAGCAGCAATTTAGGAAGATTATTTGAAAGAAATTACCAAAAAATATTATGAATTTAAAAAACACTAAAACACGAGAAAACAAAGCATCAAGATAAACGATGCTGACTTCAGAACTTGCCCTAATACTTAAAATATAATGTTTAACTCTTAAAATATCTCTGGTACTGACATCTTATTGATGAATGAATAGAGAAAACTTAACTGAGAACGAAAATCGACAAAGTATGAAGTTAACAGGAGAATATATTCAAATATTTAGCACCTAAGTTAATAATATAGAAGCTGGAGCTGTCTTCAAGAAGAAACCTTGGAGGAGGAATTAAAAATGAGGATGAAAGATCTTTAAATGTGATTGAAATATTCATTAACTAACTATACAATTTTTTATTCATTAATTATTCTTTAATAAACTTAATAAATTATAGTTTTTATAATTTAATAAATTAAGCTTTATCGATAGTTTGACAATACTTTAAGTAATATGGCATCAGTTTCTAGTAATGACTTTTTAGTTGTTCATATCTCTTCCAAGTTTCTTATGTCTTATGAAAAGAAAGATTATCAACGAATAGTATAATCTCCTATTCAGGTACTTCCTTCTCAGCTGCTCTAAGAACTTAATATACTGCTCTGTCTTAAATGAGCGAGGATATATAACATAAATATTTCTAAACCAGCACCCTATCTAATTCCTTCAAGAATTGGCAGTTATTGTTTATATTTAGTCATTTTAGTCATATATTTCTATATTACTATGCCTCTTATACCAAGAATTCTAGATGAAAGTGTTGAAGGTAAACCACAGCCTTGTCAGCAATGAATAAACTTAATATCATTCTATTGAGCTCTCTGCATTTAATAATAAATATAATATAATTTATTGTTGTAAAATGCCAGATGAAATCAGTAACTCTTTTGATACGATTTACACCTTTGTAAGAGATTCCATTTCGTATATAATGCTATTAATTATAATATATAATATGAAAACTTAAAATTTAATCAAAAAAACTTAATATATTAAAAAATATTCTTAATGATTAAACGCAGTTGGAGATAGAGCAATCATTAAAATGTAAGTTACATCAAAGATATCTTTAATTTTATTTTTATTGTGGTCCTTCCCGGTAAGACAACAGGTGCAGCTGGACTGGTGCTTTACAGAGTGACAGAGAGAGCAGACATAGAAGTTGAATTGGACGATGAAGATGATGAAGAGGAAGAATAGCAATAATCAGAGAGATTTCCATATTGATATTTATAAAAAATTATAGATTAAAATAATAAATGAGTTATAGTTCTCTGTATATATATAATATATGTCAAGAATTTGTATTGATAAGTAGATCATAAATATAATTATAAATATAATTAAAATACAATCAATATGGCTTTGCTTTAAAATATTTTTCACTATTATAATAATTTATTTACTGCTTTGCTTTGTTGAATATAGGCAAGTTATTTCATACTCATTCTTACTGTCTATAGCTTGAGCTTTTGCTGTTTTTTTGTCTTTTTGCTGTAAATTTGGTATTTTCTCGTTTTAGTATGCTATATCAGAGAAGCTGTTGAGAACCTATGCTCCATTTTATTCACGGAAATTTAATAAAATAAAAGATATTCAATAAATTCATATCAACTCAGTCATAATTAATTAAAAAATGCCTAAATTTATAAGTTAAATTTCCGTGAATAAAATGGAGCATAGGTTCTCAACAGCTTCTCTGATATAGCATACTAAAACGAGAAAATACCAAATTTACAGCAAAAAGACAAAAAAACAGCAAAAGCTCAAGCTATAGACAGTAAGAATGAGTATGAAATAACTTGCCTATATTCAACAAAGCAAAGCAGTAAATAAATTATTATAATAGTGAAAAATATTTTAAAGCAAAGCCATATTGATTGTATTTTAATTATATTTATAATTATATTTATGATCTACTTATCAATACAAATTCTTGACATATATTATATATATACAGAGAACTATAACTCATTTATCTTGATGTAGGACATAATAGCTAGTAATTTGAGAAAGAATTATTCTTTAATTATAATTTTTACTTCCTATTTTGTTAAAAATTCCACTTTAATTGTTTAAATGATGCAGTTTTTAGGCTGTGAGAGCTATCTCAACTTTAAGTAAAGGGCAATCGATTAAAAAGTACTAATTTGACTGTTACTGTTTATTTTACATCAGTAAAGCATTTTAAACGCTAATTCTATATAATCTTCATCATAAATACACTCCAAAATTTTTTTACTTTTGCATAATATCTAATTAATAACATTCACCCCAAAAAATTTCCTACAAATCAATGCACTTAATCAAAATAAATATTTTGAGTACAAATAGGCCTAAATATATATACAAAATTTATTACACTATTAAAGATCCACATTTACAGAATTATAAACTTATAAATGGCAATTTGTTTTATAACAATTAATAAATATCAAGAACTACAACATATTATAGAAGAATTTTTTGAGGTTTTGATTAACCTATCGAGGCGGAATATTGGTTATAGAAAAATTAATATTGGATTTTTGTTTTAAAAGGTGTTATTAAATATATAAATTTATATATTTTATGAGCTTTGCTAATTTGTAAAATAGTTTGCTATTAAGAGTACATATATTTACTATTTATTTATTTATTTATTTATTTATTTATTTATTTATTTATTTATTTATTTATTTATTTATTTATTTATTTATATTTTTGCATCGTCTCATTTCTTTAATAGTTTAACAATAAGAATAAATTTCTCGGAATTTTTTGCCAATTGTTATCACACAGTGCGACTCATCAACAATGATTCGAGATAAGTTTCCAGCTTCATAAATCCTTTTTAAAAGATTTTAGATTTTCTCAGATATAATATATTTTTCTGGTGTTAGAAATGCCATTTTATATTAAATTTGCTCAATTTTCTTCTCTAAGTCTGAATTTTAAGCATTAAAAAGCTGTTTACTCTCGATTGAAGACAGATTTATTGCATTAATACCAAAATTTTGAACCTGTCTAAAATTGTCTTCAATTAGACTTCTCATCGGCATTATTATTAAAGTCAAACCGGAATCTATAAGTGCCGGAAGCTAAAACGTCAATGATTTCCCAGCACCTGTTGGTAAAAGACCGAACACATCTTATTTAGAAAGAGCTGCGTTAATGATCTCAAGTTGGTTTTCTCTAAAAGAAGAATTTCTGAAAACATTTTCGTTAGCTTAAAGAACCTCCTAATCCCATGGGAATGACTTGGACCATTATGGATATCTTGACAACTATTTAAAAAAATAACTATTATTGAGAATAAAATAACTAATTAATGAAATGTAATGTTTTTACAAACAAAATTAAAATAATGATTTTTTTAAAAATAATTTGGTTTAAATTAGTATTAATTTAAAACAATATATTAATATTATTAAAAAAATATATTTTTAATTTTAAAATTAATGCTTATTTAATTTTGTATTGTTAAAAAACATGATAAAACAGTTATTATATTAAAATTAAACTAAATAAAATGTGAATTAAAATACATAAAACATTACCCTCTTTTATTATTGATAAAATAGTAAATAATCAAGAAAATAAATTTAAAGTTTAATTAAATAATAAAAACCCCAAAACCCCTTAGGAATGTTTATAAGTGCTTTTGATTTGTAGGGTATAGTTGGGGTTAGTAGACAAAACGCAAGTTTATCTGAATTAATGAATATTTATTGAATATTAGCTTGCTTAATTCAAACAAATTATATATACTTATCTTTGTGGTACCTCTTGAATCTAGATCTCTGTAGTTGTTCAGGTATGTCTTCTAATGATTATCTAGGATAAGCTGGAGCTCTTACGATTATCATCTCAATAAGCTTCTTAATTTTTTTTGCAGACATTTTCCTGTTATATATGTTTAGAATCAAAACTTATTGATTATTTTTCGTGCTTTGTTCAAAAGTAAGAAATACATTTATATCGTACTCTAAGATTCAAAACCCCAAAACCCCTTAATGTAGTTTAAAAGTGCTTTGATTTGTAGTGAATTTGTTAAAGTTTGGGGTTATTAATAGGTTTTAATGTGAAATTTATAGTAAATGTATTTAACTTAATCACTCAAAATGCACTTTTGGATCATGTGGGAGAGGTCTGAAGTTTATCTTAATTAACCACAACTCTATCTGCTCTATTGATATGTCTGATCTTGAGTTTGGTTTAATTATTATTGTCTCTGCCATTTGTCTCATTGATTGAGATACTCTAGTTTTGTCAATAAATTGCTTTATTCTTTGTTTAGCATCCTTCTCGCATCTTGTAGATTAGTGTTCATTGCGAGGCATATCGCACTCTATTATTATTGCTGCTAAAACCCACACATCCCACTAAAAATCTCCACCTCTCCAGTCTTCTCTTTCTGGGTAGTAACCTTGCGTTACCATTACAGTTCCAAGCCTTGATACTTCCACTCTTTAGGCTCTGTTGAAATCGATTATTGCTACTCTTACAGGTGAGAAGTTTATCATAATATTTTCTGGCTTCAAATCTCTGTGAACAAAGCCTAATTTATGTAGCTCTTTTATACCTTTTAAGGTTTAAGTTGCTATCAAAGCAAGCTAATTATGATTCCTTTAATCAGTAATGAAAACTCTGAGGGTCAATTCAAATAGTGGCAGTCTAAAAGCAACATGATCCTTGGCAAGAAGAATAGCATCTAGCTTGATTAAGTATTTGCACTCTTTAAACTTAGCTTGAGTGAGTAATTGATACTCATTTGTAAACTCCATCTAATATTTATCATCACTTAAGAGATAGTTGAAGGGATAAACCTTGTATGCGTATTTATGATCATTGATAACTTTCTTATCAAAGGAGTCTTCTAATATAAGGTAGCTTTAAAGTGAAGTGTCTAGGTCAATTTAGGCAAGAACAGGAATCTTTTTTATATTGAATCTTGATCATGATTTTTGTGATTTCTGATGCTAGTAGGTTTCGTAATTTCCTCACATATTCTGATTCAGTAGCTTGTTCGAGCTCTACCACTTTCGAAGATTCTCTTGCTTTTCTTTTGTGTAGTAACTTCAATTCATCTTCATGCTTTTAAATTTCTAAATCTTTCTTGTGTGCTTTTAAAAAATGCTTCCTTAAATCTCTTGTATGAGCATACTGCTTATGGCACTCAAAGCAGTAATACTTTCAATCAACTTTATCATGCTTTAAGTATACAGTTAGCTTGGCTTCTCTATGCTCTTTCATATACCTATACCAACTAGATTTATGAGCAAAGTCTCTCTCACACTTCTCACAAAAGTATACTTCTACTTCTTCAGTTTGTATAGGAATTTCATTTCTAACTTTCTCCTCCTCTCTATCTCCCACACTCTTGTTTGCCATTTATTTTCTATTATTAATTTCTATTTTAATAACAGAGACCTCAAGTGATAGCTTTGGAAGTTCTTTATGAGAGTTCAACTCACAGCTATCACATATTTTATTGCTGCTAAAGGTAAGTCTCATTTAGTTTGATGGAAGTGTTGTTGTTTTTCTCAAAATGTTAGCGCTCATATTTAAATTTGAATTTAAAATTATAAAACTACCTCTATAACTCAGATCTCATATGAGAGCTTTTCAAGCTTACAAGTTTCAAGGGAAGTTCTTAGAGTATTAGAGAAGAATTATGAGTGTTAAGAGACGATCCAGCAGGAAATATGGGTGAGGAAGTAACCATTTTAAATTTCAATAATAAGTTGATTATAGCATGTACCAATTTAGGAGTTGCTCCTAATTAAGTACGTACCGTTTTAGGAGGTATTTTGTCATTTTATGATTAAAATTAAGGTGCTCCTAATTAAGTACTAGCATTAATTAAAGCTCTAATTAAGTACTAGCATTTTAGGAGCTGCTCCTAATTAAGTACGCGTACCAATTTAAATTTAAAAATATGGAACTATAACAGTAGAAATTGATATCAATCTCTCAAGTTTGAAACCAGTTCTCAAAACTTTCTCCCTATCCTTCTAAGAGGTTGACCTCCTATAGGATGCCTATATTTAATAGTAAGTTTTACAGAGGTAAATAATTGAAATCAATAAACTTAATTTTGAATATCTATTCTTAGATCTGTAAACAAGATGGAGTCAATGAATGATGCAATGAAAAGAGTGCAAGCACAAGAATTAATTCAAAGATTTAGAAGCAAGGAGGATTTGAATCGCTACCTGGTGCAGCTAGGTAATGAACTCATAGTAACTTATCTTGATTATGTAATTGGTTTGTTCCTATCAACGATAGAAGGTACTAAAATATCATTTTCAAGAGCGATAATCTGCGAAGTGAAGAAGCATTGAAACTTAAGATGTAAAGTTTGCAGAGATTCCAAACTATCCAGAAATCTCAGTGACTTATGATGATTCTATGAATAACCGAGAGGTTTCGCAGCATCTGCTTACTAAAAAGTAGTTGTCAAATAAACTACCTGAAAGAAACTATTTCTTTGGCATACTTGCAACTATCAAAGGTGATTACTTGTAAGAAATTATTCAAGAATCTTATAAGAAAAGGTACAGCATCTTTTCAGAAGATAAGGACAAACAAGGGATCAAGATAAGTGAAAGCTTGCTATCAAGCTGCAGAAGCACCATTATATTTCAAGTAAGATTTGCAGCTTAACTCTTTAGAAAAATCTGGTACTCGCATCTTCTTGATGAAGGAATAGAGCAAGCTTCACAGAGACCGAAAGTCGCAGACAAAGTATGAAGTTAGCAAGAGACTTTATTCAAATATTTAGCCTCCAGAGTCAATGAACATAGATGCTGGAGCTGGCAGCAAGAGAAGAAACTTAGGAGGAGGGAAGCAAGAAATAGAAGCAAAGAAAGAGAAACCAGCTCCCTCTAAAGAATTTTATATGTGACTTATATATTCATTAACTTAACTACAAAACTTATTTATATACATTCACTCTCCCTTCTTTAGCACACTTTTAAGCCAATTAATTATCTACTCTCTTCGCTGAGCTTTTAATAAAGTCAACTGTATCGATAGGTAGGCCATGCATCAAGTGGTAGAGCAGCAGTTTCTTGTAATGGCCTTTTAATATACCCCGGTAGAACTCTATTCCATTAAACTATGGACTGTAAGGTACGTTGAACACTGGCGTTATTCTAAGTTGCTCATAACTCTTCCTTGTTTCTTTAGTCTATTAACAGAAAGATTATCAACGAATAGTATAATCTCTTATTAAGGGCACTTCTCTCTCAGCTGCTCTAAGAACTTAATATACTGCTCTGTCTTAATAGAGCGAGGACGAATAACAAAAGTTTCTAAACCAGCATTCTCGCTAATTCCTCCAAGAATTGCCATTCAAAACCCCAAAACCCTTTCAGTAGTTTGATTGAGTTTTTGATTGATAAAAGTAGACTATTAGTGCATACTTTATTAGGGTTTTAATAGGGTTTATGTAGGGTTTAATGTTTAAATATTAGTATTTTAAGTGAGTATAACAAGCGAGCTTTTAAAATATTTCACACATACATAAGCTTAGAGTCATGTGTCAGTTCTCTGAATCTTATCTTTCTAAGTTGATGTTTGATTGTATCTATTGTTTGTTAATTCTCTTAGCTTGGCTTGATAATAGTTGAGTATGCAAGTTCTCTGAGACCTCCATTTATTTATTTTTATCGAGATATTGTTTGATTCTCTGCTTAGAATCTCTCTCACCCCTGCAGCTAAAGTAATCGTTTCTTGGCATGTCACTCTCTATTATTAGTACTGCTAAAGCCCAGATATCCCATTAAGTGTCTCCATCTCTCCAATCCTCTCTCTCTCT